>JAQQPU010002528.1:37806-66952 GCA_029168905.1 Artemia sp. Kazakhstan ARC1039 | reverse complement strand
GTTGAATCATTATAGACATTCAGTGCATGGAAGTGTTTATTTAATATGTGAGTTTTGTTTCTTCTTTATTTATATTTTTTCTTTTGTTTTTTTTTCTTTCTCTTTATGTGTTTAGTATGGTTTATTGTGATGTAAGTTAAGTTTTTTTTTTATTTTATTTATTTATTTTATTTTTTTTTTCCGTTGAGAAAGGCTCCCGGATGTGGGGCCGAAATATTCGGAGCTTTTGTGCATAATTAATTGTTTTGTATTTCACTGCTTTATAGAAAATTAAAACCCGTTTTTCTTGTTTAAAAATTTTTTCTGTTTTTAATGGAAAAGCAGTGTGGTCTAAGAAATTATTTATTCCTTCCTCTCGAAAAAAACAACAACAAAAAGACGCAAAAAAAAATTACCCTCATGTACCAAAAGATCGGGTTGCGGGCACGAACCCCGAAAAGTGGCACCATTTTTTTTTTTTTTTTTTAATTGGCTCGAAACTTATACCTGAAAGTGCATGGGTCCAGGGGACCCCAATTCGTCAAACCAACAAATTAATTGTATTGCCTGAAAATGGGGATACCAATTTTGAACGGCTTGAAACTTGAAACCGCAAGTCCATGGCCAAGTGGATCATGATGTACAGGATGGTTGGGGGTCTTGTTATCGGATACTGTGGTCCCAAATAAAGACCAAAAACAGGTTTTCCAATTGTCTTGAAAGTTTCAGTGATCATTGACTAGGCCAAAGAGACACGAAATTTCTTTGGAGGCGAGGGGCGGGGGTGTTAAGGGACCAGTAATGGGCGAAAAATATCGTTTTCTCTGATCATTTTGAAACTTGCAGCCGTAAGTTTATGGGCCAGGAGGAGCCCAATATGAAAAAAATGGCTTGGGTATGGCCCCCAAATAAACGGAGCCCAAGTTTTTTCTTTGTCTGCTCCAAGCTTATATCCTTAAGCCATGTGACCCAGAGGACTTCAACTGCCAAAAAACATTCTGTAAAAATATTAGTTCTACCGAAAAAGGGCTAACAGACTTTTTTTCTGAACAGATTGAAACTCAACACCGTAAGTCAGA
This sequence comes from Artemia sp. Kazakhstan ARC1039, assembly GCA_029168905.1. NCBI lineage: Eukaryota > Metazoa > Arthropoda > Branchiopoda > Anostraca > Artemiidae > Artemia > Artemia sp. Kazakhstan ARC1039. The sequence goes on along the minus strand of JAQQPU010002528.1, from coordinate 65,894 downwards.
TTCGGGGAGCTACAGATAAATATTTCCCGAATGGCTTTGATGTTATATGGAGACAGGGCCATGAGATCCTAATGAAGACAAAAAATTCTGAAAAAAGGGTGTATCAATTCGGGAAGTCATAAAATTATGAGCAACATTTTTGTGTCTCTGCCATAGTCTGCCAACCGATATAGTGAATTGCGTGTGTGGTGAAACAATACTTATTCTTGGATAGACTTAAGATTAGCTTTGCGTAAATGAAAGCTATAAGATCCTATATCGGTGCAAAACAAGACCAAAAGCTCAAGCTGCGGTAACTTAAACTTACTAGCGATGCAAGATTGAACTGAACCTGTCAATTCTTTACCCTTAAAACCGTTAAATCCCCACCCAAATGGACCCTAATGTACCATAAAAATTTAAATTCGTGGCACAATTCTTTACACATCATTATATTTTAAACAATATTTCTTGTATCGTTAGTCGAACATGTAATAAGTATTTACCAGTATCTTCTTTCTTTTAAATGTATCCTTTCAGATGCATAGAAAACAAGTTGGTGAATCCTCTATTAGTTCACCAATTGAACTTCAACTGAAAAAAAGACGCATCGACGTCACCCAGTGGCTACGGTGACTTGTTTACAGGAAAAATGCAGTTCTGCAGTACTGCACTGCTTGCAACAGTAACGACTCCAAGTTACTCACCAGACCGAAAAAAAGCGTCTCATTGCAAAGTATAAAACAAAAGGATGCCAAACTATATTAGAACTAACATTTCTTAGAAGTGAATGAACAAATATAAAAGTAATCGAACCTTTTTCATCTTCTTGTTCAAAATTTTCATTTAGGCGTTTCATTACTTGGACATAATAATGATATGTTTCTTCATCAATATTCTTTCCTTTACCATAAAGTCCTTTTGATCCAAACTTCTTGGCACGGGAGAGAAAGGACTTTTTCTTTTTATATTTCCTTTCCATAGTTGCAATTCAAGAAGATTAAATCGTCTTTAAATTTTCAATACCCTTAAATGAGAAAATTAAACATTTAATAATTTAATTTAGAAATATTTTATTTCTTTTCTATAATAGGAGCTTTTTTATTATATGCAGTAAGTGACAAACTAAAGCAAATCCTGAAACACTAAAAAATCCAGATGTTTCAGGAACACCTTCAACACCCTTTTCATTTGGGTAAATATCTTGATTAACAGATTATTCAGAAAGTTACGAAACAAACTTACCTCTAGAATCAGAATTTCATCCTGAATCCAAATATGACATTCGTTTCCGTCGCATATTTAACCTAATCTATCCTAACTTAAGATAACCTAACCTATCCTTTCTAACCTTATCCAAATGTATAGCCCATATTACATATTTTCCATGCATTTACTGATTCTCGATTTGCCACCATCCATTCAATTTACGGGTAAAACGGTTTTAACAAGACTGACACTAACACAGGTATATCTATCACAGGTATATCTAACAGGTATACCTAAAACAAGAAACAGAAGCATCGTCTTTGAGGGTCCGTAAAGGGCTTAAAATTGAATTTGCGACGGAAACAGATGTCATATTTGGATCCAGGATGAAAATCTGATTGGTAAGGTATGTTTCTTAGCTATCTGAATACTCCGTTAGTCAAGATATACCTTCATTTGTATAAAATAAGAATGAAGAGTTACAAACAAAACAAAACTGACATTTACATTCAATGAGTTTATTTTATTTATTTGGTTTCCTGTCTCAAAATCTACAGTTGTGAAATTAATTTTGTGAAGGTCAGTTGTGAAATTAATTTTATGGGAAGTCTGCGCTTGGGTTTTTATTTCTTCCCTGAACTCTCAGTCAGGTATGTAGCAACAGAGCTAGAGTAAGGACCCTAATGCGAATTTAAAGAAGGTCATTTCAGTATATGTTAATTAATTATAGTTCATAGACCTTATATATGACTATTTTTGTTATACGAATATCCTGTTTAAATGTAACTCGTTAATACGAGTCCTAGGTTTTGCTTATCTAAGCAATATTGGAGAAAAAAAAGGAGAAAACAATTGTTGCCTCCTGTGGTGTGATATCAAATTCCTCTTAAGGGCCATGTTTCAGGTTTGTGCTGAAATTCTGCCTGAGAGGTTGGATTAAACTATTGATTCTTACTTTGTGGCTTCTGTGTTGAATATGTAGCTTCTGGTCAGGTAAGTATTTGTATTTCAGAGTTCCATTCCAGCCCTAGGGCCTACAAAGAGATATCCTGAGTGTACAGAACTATGTATCTGAAGACAGAAGCTGGCTACATGCACTGTTTCACCAATGCTAGCTTGTAACCAATTCGTCACATATATGTGACAAACACAACTTCATGAAATATCTTTCTTGCTTCTTGCGTTTAATGTTGTTAAGGGTCAAAAAGTCCAATTGACAGACGTAAGAAGTTAGAATTTTTCATATTTCCGATAAAGCTGTTTTAGCCATAGCAGGAAATTCTCTTTATAATGAACCACAGATAATAGAGTATGAAACCCAGTTGCGGATCCAGGGGAGGGGCGAGGCCCCCCCCCCTGGCGTAGTCTAAAGTAGTGTAATTTAGTTAGTTAACGCAAGTTTGCGTTAATTAAACTTGCTCCTAACGTAGGTTTTTCGGATCAACCTAGTTTGGCCCCCACCCCTAAAAAAATCCTGGACCCACCCCTAATGAAACCAAACCCAGTACGGTATCAACTAGCACGGTTGACTAATTTATTTTAAGTCTTCAAATTTCATTATGCATCAGTATCTAACATGTTGAGGTTCCAAATAATAATTTTGATTTCAAGGGCCTGGTTTTGCTGTACTCTACTGTATAAAAAATGTGAATGAATAAAATTTAACGTTTTCTTTTGTTTTGTTAAGGTAATCTGTTATAACATGAAACATGTTATAACCTCATTTCCTGTAGTTCTGGACACTGCTGAACAATACAAAAAATGATTGACTACTTTGTCACAAATAGTAAAACAAAAAACAGCATTTTTGTGGATCTAGAAATTTAACAAACTGTGTTTCATTAGAAAGAGGAAGTTTGCCCAATTACCTTCTAGCATACTTGCCAAACATGCAATTCTCCACATTTTTTTTAGGACCTGGAAGGATTATATAATTCAGTAAGTGTTATACTTCAATTCCATTATTTCAGCCATTTCAAATGATAGTAGTTGGGTACTTTCACTACCACTGCAGTTCTGACGCTGTAGTCACTGTTGTAAAAATTACACTATTCGGCTTCTAATCTACTAGTCTTGGAAAATAACTATGCTCTTTATCTTGCAGATATGGATATTAAGAAATAATTGTCTTCGTAACTTCGTATCATCAGGCCTTTTGACAGTCTCTCCCCATACACATAAGCCTCAAACACATGGGGCTTTGGTCATTGACATCTTCAGGCGAAGAAAATCAGAACTCCAAACAATTATCACAATATTGTCTAGCTATGAATATGAGCTAGTAATTAGCATGAGCAAAGATTTCTGCTGTTGTTTTTAAGTAAAATGGCATCCCATATGAAAAAAATGGATAAAAAATATTGGAATAATTTAATGAAATTGCAAATTGAACTTTCAAGTTAGCTAGAAAAGAACATTTTAAAAATTATCCTGGTAAATAATATGCCAGAAAAGCTCTATTGTGGTTAATAGTCATCGAAGCTCTCTGTTAAATCTAAATACCAGTGTACAGAAAGGCTGTGCTGCTGCTCCTGAACTGTTCAACGCGGCGAATGACTATGTTATGTATCAAACGAACAAACTCACCTTCGGACTGAAGTATGGGGACAGAGTTATAAAATGGAAATTTCAGAAATAGATCTTCAGTGAACATGAAGCCTTACAAAAGCATGGAAAGTATTTTGGGTGAAGTTCAAACCAAGGAGCTTCTTGCTATCACTGAAGATAGGTAAGCTAGTTGAATGAAACTTTCAGGAATAAATCCAGGGCCTAAAATATATCCTGAGAAAGATGCTATCAAGCTATTACCTCTACCTTTTTTTTTTTTACTTCTAGGGCTTAGAAAGTTTATAGATGACAAGTATCTATACCTAGGTATAGACAGGGGCAAAGCTAGGGTTTCGAGCTTGGGGGAGGGGGTCCTAAACAATCTGTTGACAAAATCGCCCAGTCTGTTGACAAATGCGGACACATTAGAAAAATTAAGACGCAAAAGATGCCAAATGTTCCAAGGCGTCAGCACTGCATACCGACATCTAGGAACTTTTTGGGGTGTCGGGGAGTCCCCCGCCTCCTCCCCCCTTAGCTGTGCCGGTATAGATATATATACCTATATAAATTTGAGCATAAAATGTTTTACCTTTATTTTGGGTTTTGAGTCTCTTTTTTATTGGCTCTAGCTTTTGAAAATGAAATAGCTATTATTTTTCCAGATTCTAGAGCTTTTTTCCAAAATTTACATAATTATTTTCAAATCTTTAAATGGCAGGAAATAAGTACTTAAACATACATTCCCAGAATATAATAGGGGCTATGAATTCGTTCCTAAGTTTCATTTACCTTCCTCAACTACTTTTCACGATACACGAAGGCTCCTCATCTAGGATTTAACCATAGGCTATTTTGAGCCTTATAACTTTGCTAAATCTTAATTTATACTGTTTTAAAGAATTAAAAAATGTCTTTAATTTGAAAAATAAAAAATTCTGAAATAGCTTAAAGCCCTGCTCAAGTCATTAGAATTGTGTTTTCAAAACCAAGAGTCTAAAAAAGCAGACGCAAACCAAAATTAAGCAGGTTAACACTTGAATGAGAGCATCTTCAGACAGAAACACCAGAAAACAAAAAGAGTACGTTAGCACAAATGCCTTGTGGTGGCAGAATGGTTTTGATTTTAGCTGAGTAATTTGGGATCCGAAGTTCGAACCCAGCTGTAACAGCACACTGTAGAGCTGATACAAGGACCTCAGTTTTCAAGAAGCATTGTTTGCGTAACATATACATAAGCAGTACCATCAAATTCCCCAATTTATGCTGTTTTACAATATACCACAATGGTTGTGCTAATGGCATATAAGAAAAAAATTAAACTCTTATTTTATAATATGCAGGATTTTTCTTTTATCAAATTATCATGTTTTCTTCCCTTGTTATCCACATATTTATAACATTTCGAATAACATTTATATCCACAATTCTACAAGGTCTATTATCACTCATGCAAAACTGGGTCTGATAAAATCAAGAATGCAGAAACCCATTTTAACAAAGAAACATGGATGTAGCTGAAATAGACTGATTATTTTGATTATGTTTATTTCTGTGTTCCAGGTACTTGGGTCTAATATATTTACCTAATGAGTTGCAAGAGCCTAACATATAGATTTAATTGCATGGTGTCAGAAAAAAAGGTTAAGGATTCAACATAGACAACCCATCAATCAATTGGTCAAGCCCAATCTCAAATCAGAATGGAGGAAATTCAGAAAACAGTGTGAGCTTACGTTCTCTGCTCTACCAAGTGGAAAATCAGACACAGTTCAATGCTTGTCTTTACTAATCTAAACGGATGCAGAACAAAATAAGCCAAAACCATACACAGATAAATTTTAGAATTACATTCAACCAGGTACAAACTCTGTCTTTACCAGATATATTGTTCACCAACAAAACCAAGCAGGGGGAGAGATTATTGAGTCGCGTGTCACTCAATTGAATGTACTTGCAAAGGACTGTGAATTTGATGGTCTAGAAGACTGGCTAGTTCAAGATGGATTGGCATTCAGGGTAAATAATACAATGGTCCAGAGTAAATGAGCCACTCAGGATCTGTTTGGACTTGGTTACCAAAACAGAGCAATTAAGAGACCACATTACCCTTATACTCTTATTTGACAAAGTAGCAGCAAAGTGCGAATGTGTCTAGAAATTGTTCAAGATGATACCCAAAGTGGATACTGCTTAATGTTGTTGGACAAAAACTTCCTCAAAGTTGACGTAATTCAACACCATGCATGGCCAGTACAAACTACCTTAATTTGCGCTTCAGAGCAAATTAAGATCTAAACTTGAGAGTTTAAAATTTGATAATGTGGAAGATGGTTGGAATAATTTTAGAAAAATAATTTGTGAAGTTGCTGAAGGTGTCTTAGGGAAGAAAGCTAGAACTGCAGCTAAGAATACTAGTGAAAAACCTTTACGTTTAATAGAAAGGAGAAAGGACTTCAAAATAAATTATCTGAGTGATAGATCATATGAAAACAAAAGGAATGTAAAGAAAGTGGATAAAGCATTAAAATATGAACTAAGGAGGTGTGAAGTGAAGGCCATGGATAAAATTGCCGAGGATCTGGAAGATGCAGCTAGACGGCATAACAGTAAAATATTGTATTGGCATGTTAACAAATTGAGAGGGAGTAGTCAATACGGACTTGGCCCAGTTAAAAATAGGAATGGGGCCGCAATTAGCGAAAAGGAAAAAACTAAGGAGAGATGGGCCGAACATTTTGAGAATTTGCTTAACCGAGATAGAGTTGCAGGAAAAGATATAGAGGAAAGTGGAAAAGTTTGTGATACCTTGGATATGAAGGAAGATTTATTTTGTAAGGAGGAATTACAGACAGTACTAAAAGGATTAAAAAATAATAAGGCTCTAGGTGCTGATAGGGTGGTAAATGAGTTTCTTAAATATGGTGGCTCTGAGGTTAGAAATAAGCTACTGAAGATTACGAATATGATTTTTGAAAAAGGGGAAGTACCTAACGACTTTGGGAAAATCCTAATTAAGCCACTTCATAAGAAAGGTGATAAAAGTGCGTGTGGTAATAATCGAGGCATTAGTCTGGTCTCTGTAGATAGTAAATTACTTAGTAATTTGATACTTTTTAGACTGAGAAATGCCGTAGACAAAGTTTTAAGAGAAAAACAGTGCGGTTTTAGAAAAGGTAGAGGATGTGTCGACCAAATTTTCCCTCTTAGGCTAATAATTGAGAAGTACATGAGTTTTCAAACACCTTTGGTCCTCAGTTTTATAGATTATGAGGAAGCGTTCGATTCTGTTGATAGAAGGGCTTTAGTAAAGGTTTTATCCTTGTATGGTATACAAGACAAATACATTAAAGTGATTAGTGTTATATAAGAGAATAACACTGCTGCGGTTAAGATAGGAAATGAGGTTAGCAGCTGGTTTTGTATTAAATCAGGAGTTAAGCAAGGTTGTGCTCTATCCCCCTTTATATGGATTATTGATGGACTTTGTCTTAAGGAGCAAAAGAAAGGCAATGGAAGACCACAGAATAAAATGTGGAGAAAAAAGTCTCCTGGACTTAGATTATGCTGATGATTTAAGCATCCTGGATGAGAGTGTGAGCAAAATGAATGAAATTAGAGGTTTTGTGAGTTCAGGGTGCTAGAATAGGTTTGAAAATTAATGTCAAGAAAACAAAGTCACTAAGGCTAGGAATAAGTGAAGATGAAAAGTTGACGTTGGGTAATGAAAAGATTTATCAGGTGGGCAGCTTCACTTACCTTGGTAGTATTATTAGTAAAGATGGTGGGAGCAGTGAAGATGTTAAAAGTAGAATAGCCAAGGCTCAGAGTGTTTTATGACAGTTAAAAAAAAGTTTGGAAGAACAGGAAGATGAGTCTGCAAACCAAGATTAGAATATTAGAAGCTACAGTGGTGACAGTGGTCAAATATGGCTCTGAGGCATGGACGCTCCGAAAAGCGGGTGAAGATTTGCTAGATGTTTTCCAGAGAAATTGCGTAGGGATTTTTCTTGATACCCGGCTGACTGACCGTATTTCAAGCAATAAGCTATACGTAAAATGAGGTTCAATACCTCTCTCTAGGGTTATAATGAAAGAAAGGCTGTGGTGGCTAGGGCACGTTGTGCGGATGAAGGATGACAGATTGCCGAAGATTGTTCTTTTCGGCCAACCGTCTAGGGCTAAACGGAAAGCAGGTCGTCCTCGTCTGGGGTGGGAGAACGTCATAAAGAAAGATTTAAAGGAAATGGGTACTTCGTGGACGGGTGTAAAAAGGGAGGCTTTGAATAGATTGGGATGGAGGAGGAGCGTGCGTAGCTGTGTTGGCCTTAGGCGGCTTGGTGCTGCGGTGCGTTGTTAGTAGTAGTAGTAGTTGATCTGTTAATTGCTCCATACTTCATAATATGAATGATTAAACATCAAATGTATCCCACTGGAACTTCAAGGGAACACCAGTCCATTCGACATATAACAACTTCTTGAAATTTCATCATTGGGAGCTGACTGTTGTATTTGAGGGGCCATTTCAGCAGTTTACTACACGGTAGGAGAAAAACTGTTGTTGGCGTCGAGTTTTGACAGATGGCTTGAACAGCTCCTTTGAATGCCCTCCTGTCAGTGCCAATATTTTGGGAAACTGACATATGAATAGGAGTTATTTCTTGTGAAGTAGCTTATATGTCATAAGCATAACAGCTCTTCGTCATCGGTAAATCAGTTTAGATAACTTCAGCTCTTCAAACTTTCATCATAAGGCTTGTCTCTCATCTTAGATACTGCCTTTGTGGCTCTCCTTTGAACCCTTCCAGAAGATTTACGTCAACCACCTGGTGATGCTATGTAAATTCCAAAATCACCAGTCTCACAAGGGCCTTGTATAACCTCATAAAAACACAAGGAGACCTACTCGATAGTTTTTTTTAAGAGTGCTAGGATAGAGTTTGCATGAGACACAGTCTTCTTGCAGTTTGAATGGAATTTACACTGATCGTCAATAACGATTCCAGTATCCCTTTCTTCATCCACACTTTGCAGCTCTTGAATGTTATTTACAGCTGGATTGTCCATAGTATACTTGAAACCTGTGCTGGACTTGTCAAAATGAATAACAATACATTTGTCAATATTTAAGCTCATGTGCCATGTTGCTGCTCAGTTTTGACTATGGTCGAAATCTGCTTGTAGTGACTCATGATTGACTGCACCAATCAACTTTGAGTCGTCAGCATAGTTAGATGTTTTGCAGTCAATTAAAAATATCATTTATATAGATATTGAATAGGGTAGGTCCTAAGACACTACCCTGCAGGACACCACTGGTGACTCCACATCTCTCTGAGGGGATTGATTCTCCTTCATTATAAGAGAGATAAGATAAGATTTATTTACAAAATGAACTATTACTAGCCTTTAAAGGCCGAATTGGCATTTTGAGTCAAATAACCGACAATAGCAAAAAAAAAAACATACAAAATCAAGTCAAATAAAAAGATCAAAATTCTGAGGTCGGGTAAAAGATAAAAGATAAAATTCTGAAGTAAAAATAAGTTCGAATGTGAAATTAAAATAAAAAAGTTAAAAAACACTTGATACACTGGCAATACAATAAATTGGTTATATACAAATTAAAAACTATTAATTATGTTAGTTAAAAAAGGGATAAATGATTTTTTGTATCACAAGGTAGTACAAGGAATGGGAGATAAGGTGGGATAGGCTGGGACACAGTTCATGGAGGACAATTTCTCTCATGTGCATGGTATTCATGGAAAAGGTTCGCAGTACAGGGGTCCAGAAGTGCCGACTTACCAAAACGGAGGCAAAAATTATTTCTTGTTCGCTCGAGGGTCTCTAGTTTTGAAATGCTTAACAAATGCAAACATGGTACCTTGCCCGCTTTGAAAATGATTCTTAGAGCTCTCTTTTGGACGTTTTTAATCTTTTGTGTTGCTTCAATTAAGAGACCGGGATGCCACACAGGACAAGCATGCTCTATTATGGGACACACAAAAAAAATGTATACTTGTAATAAATATGATTGAGGGCAACTAAATTTGTTTAAGAGTTTAAGGAGGGAAAGCGAGGAGTTGCTTGTCGTAGGATATTATTTATGTGAGCGTCCCATTTCAAATTTGGGTTCTGGGACTTGACCTCTCTCACACCTATAACATTGATTTTATGAATTTCAGAGATACCCTCAATTTCAGTGATCTGTCAGAGCTCAGGCTCTCAGCATTGGTAAGTTGGAAAGTTGGAGATTTAAAACGATTTGGGTACTGGTATTTTTTTCAATTCGGGATGAAGTTATTTGAGGTTGAAGTTTATGAGAAGGATGTTGAGGGTAAGGGGAAGGTATTGAGGAACTATTTTTTAGCAGTTGAGAAGGAAGGCTTGGAGGGACACAAGTTAAAAATAAAACACTGGTTTACACTAGAGTCACGTAGTTTGATGCTTCCATAACCCGAAGTGCCTGGGAACGATTGGATGGCAGTAGTCTTCTTTGTGGTGATAGAATAGGGTGGGGGTTTTAAATTCCCTGGACTGAGCTGGTGGTGATGCTTCGATGGGAGCTGGTGTGTTGCTTGACCAGCTCGGTGACTCTCGTTTTTTTTACAGAGTTTTCTTGGCACTGTTGGAGGGGGGGGGGCGAATTTGTTTTCGTTGAGCTGCACTGCTTGCTGTATCTCACTCACCTTCGATGTAATGCTGGGAAGGTTTGATGCAAATCATTTTTTGACAGGCCCAAACTGATGAGAGAAGGAGTGGGTGCTAACTATTAGTTTTTAAATTTTTTTTTGGCACTTTTTAAGAGCTTTCTAAAAGATGTGTACCCATATTTCAAATGGAATTGACTACATTCACTGAAGCAAAGCCTACTTCTAAAACTGTCACAAACCCTGGAATACAAGAGTTTGCACCCAGGGACACTACATTCATCCTTCAAACAATAATTCTTGCAAGGATGAAGGTATTTACACGACTCGTCTTTCTTGCAAACCCTTCTCCAGGCATATTTGCATATAGCTTTATTAGCATTAACTTGTTTCCTGAATAATTTATCACTAGCTTTGCACTCACTTCCGTTTCTACAATTTCAGAATGACAGCTTGTGCTGGAGAGGGGATTAAAACCAAGAGAGTCTAATCCTTTAAAGACACAAATTTGTCTTTTTATCTTAGTTGAACCAGACATCACTGGATTTTTACCAATAATTTTGTCATTGACCTTGTATTCTGTTAAGTTACAGGTCTTGAATACTGTAGCTTGGCAACTGAAATCAGTTGTTTTTGAAACGAAATTGGTTTGGCAAGACACATCAGACGTGCCTGAGAAGGGACTATCCTGGGGCATGAAATTGGTTTAAGAAGGAATTGATTTGAGAGATGATAAGGGAGATGACTTCACTTCCTGACTTCGTCAGTTGCTATTCAATCTCTGACCTGTTAAGACCTATTTTGTACTTTTAAAAGGATTAAATCCCAGTTTTTGAAGAAGTGTGAAAAAAAGCATTATATTTGGAATTAATTAGAGACTAAACTTCATTTTATCCTAAACCGAAGAATGACTAGGAGAGTGTGCCCCGAATGTCGTTGCAGGTTAACTTTAAACGGTTTGATATGCAATTTTTTTATTTTTTATTAACAAATGGGTCACAAAAAAAACATACAAATCTCCATATAATGCTAACAAAACAAAACTGCATATAATACCAACAATATCAAAATAGGTCCCGACGCATATTAGCGTGTTTGGGATGACCCAAAAAAAGGAACACTTCAACTACTTAGACACTAATACACTTCCTTGGAGAAATAATACCCTCTGAATCCTCCTCTCCTCCCCCACCCCTACTAAACAATTAATCAACATTCTAAAGGTAATACATTTTTTTACAGGGAACTTAAAGGAATTCAACACTCATACTCTATGATTCATCACGCTTCCGTTCATATACCAACAATCACCTCAATCAACACACAAGAGAATTTTTCTCTTTTAACATTCACAAGCATATACTCACACCAAGATCAATCACTTTATCCATGTCTACAATACTAGTTAAAACAATGTAATAAAACCGTTTTCGTAATAAAACCAGGATCCACTTTTGTCAAATGCAGTTCCGGCAAAAAAAAAAAAAAAAAAAAAAAAAACAGCTTTCCTTAGTCCTTCGAATATAAAGAATCCTTTTACTTTTGTATAGCATTTCTGTTTAGCTTTGGCATGGGGCGTGGCTAATACACATTCATTTCACTAGGCAAGACAAAACTCTCTGCATGAATGCTTACAGGTAACTGAAAGGTAACTGAGGGTTTTTCGCTAGTAAAAAGCCTCACTCTCTGTGTTCTATCATAGGCAGCGCGATAGCGCTGCCTAAGTAAAGAACGATGTGGGCACAATATTTTTTTTCCTCTATACCCGAGCACATCGTATCAAAGGAGTTGTCATAGAAACTTCGAAAAGGGCTCATTCGATTGGCAATTGGAGTGGCTCGTGCCCTTTTTAATAGTCGAAAGTGATTGGAGGGCAACTAGACCCCCCCCCCCACGCCCATCAGTCCCCAGAAAAAATCCAATCAATAGAAAATATGTTTTTGAGGAGGACACTCCCCCACAACCCTCAGGGCAAGGGTTTTAAGTTATGCCCTGGGGGCATATAAGGTTTTTATAGAAGGCGTTGTTGTAGAAACTTCAAAAAAGGCTCATTCAATTTGAAATTCAAAGGGCTAAAGCCCCTGTTAATAGTCAAAAGTGATTGGAGGGCAACTAGCCAGCCCCAACACCCATCATTCCCCCAAATATATCCAATCCAAATTTTGAGATAGCCATTTTGTTCAGCATAGTGGATTTCAAGCTACAAAGTATGTTTTTGAGGAGGACAATCCCCCAAAACCTTAGGGGCAAGGGGTTTAAGTTATGCCCTGGGGGCATATGAGGTTTTTATAGAAGGCATTGTTGTAGAAACTTCAAAAAAGGCTCATTAGATTGGAATTTCAAAGGGCTAGTGGCCTTTTTAAGAGTCGAAAGTGATTGGAGGGCAACTAGCCCCCCCCCCCACGTCCATCATTCCCCCAAACACAACCAATCAAAATTTTTAGATAGCCATTTTGTTCAGCATAGCTGATTTCCAGATAGAAAATATGTTTTTGAACAGGACACCCCCACAACCCTCAGGGCAAGGGTTTTAAGTTATGCCCTGAGGGCATATAAGAACAATATTGGCACAATGTATCATTTATTATTTTTTTTCCTTTAGAGCAGGGCACTTCGTATCAAGGAAGTTGTCGTAGAAACTTTGAAAAGAGCTCATTCAATCGGAAATTGGAGTGGCCAGTGCTCTTTTTCATAGTCAGAAGAGATTGGAAGGCAACTAATACCCCTTCCACGCCCACCATTTCCTAAAACACATCCAATCAAAATTTTGAGATAGCCATTTTGGTCAGCGTAGTTGATTTCCAGAGAGAAATTATGTTTTTGAGGAGGACACTCCCCCACAGCCTTCAGGGCAAGGGTTGTAAGTTATGCCCTGGGGGCATATAAGGCTTTTATAGAAGGCATTGTTGTAGAAACTTCAAAAAAGGCTCATTAGATTGGAAAATCAAAGGGCTAGTGCCCTTTTTAAGAGTCGAAAGTGATTGGAGGGCAACTAGCCCCCCCCCCACGCCCATCATTCCCCCAAACACATCCAATCAAAATTTTTAGATAGCCATTTTGTTCAGCATAGTTCATTTCCAGACATAAAATATGTTTTTGAGGAGGACACTCCCCCACAACCCTCGGGGCAAGGGTTTTAAGTTATGCCCTGAGGGCATATAAGAACAATATTGGCACAATGTATCATTTATTATTTTTTTCCCTTAGAGCCGGGCACTTCGTATCAAAGAAGTTGTCATAGAAACTTCAAAAAGAGCTCATTCAATCGGAAATTGGAGTGGCCAGTGCTCTTTTTCATAGTCAGAAGAGATTGGAAGGCAACTAATACCCCTTCCACGCCCACCATTTCCCAAAACACATCCAATCAAAATTTTGAGATAGCCATTTTGTTCAGCATAGTGGATTTCCAGATAGAAATTATGTTTTTGAGGAGGACACTCCCCAACAGCCTTCAGGGCAAGGGTTGTAAGTTATGCCCTGAGGATAAGGCTTTTATAGAAGGCATTGTAGTAGAAACTTCAAAACGGCTCATTCGATTGGAAATTCAAAGGGCTAGTGCCCTTTTTAATAGTCAAAAGTGATTGAAAGGCAACTAACACCCCTTCCACGCCCTCCATTTCCCAAAACACATCCAATCAAAATTTTGAGATAGCCATTTTGTTCAGCATAGTTAATTTCCAGATAGAAATTATTTTTTTGAGGAGGACACTCCTCAAAAAATAGAGGAGGGCAAGGGTTGTAAGTTATGCCCTGGGGGCATATAAGATTTTTATAGAGGGCGTTGTCTAAGAAACTTCAAAAAAGGCTCATTTGATTAGAAATTCAAAGGGCTAGTAACCTTTTTAATAGTGGAAAGTGACTGGAGGGCAACTAACCCCCCTCCCATGCCCACTTTTTCCCAGAACACATCCAATCAAAATTTTGAGATAGCCATTTTATTCAACATAGTTTTAAGTTCTGCAAATTAGGTCTTTGAGAATGACAACCCCTCACACAGCCCTCAGGACAAGGGTTGTAAGTTATGCCCTGGGGGCATATAAAGTTTTAATAGAACGTGTTGTTGTAGAAACTTCAAAAAGGGCTCATTCAATTAGAAACTGAAATGGCTAGTGCCCTTCTTAATTGTCAAAAGTAATTGCAAGGCAACTAACACCCTTCCACGCCCACCATTTCCCCAAACACATCCAATCAAAATTTTGAGATAGCCATTTGTTCCACTCAGTTAAAGTTCACGAAATTATACCTTTGAGCAGAACACTCCCCCCACAGTCTTCAGGGCAAGGGTTATAAGCTATGCACTGGGGGCATATAAGTTTTTATTGAAATCCTTGTTGTAGAAACTTGAAAAAGGGCTCATTCGATTGGAAATTCAAAGGTCTAGTGCCCTTCTTAATAGATGAAAGTGATTTGAGGACAACTAGCCCCCCTCTCTCGCCCACCTTTTCCCGTAACACATCCAATCAAAATTTTTTGATAGCCATTTTTTTCAGTGTTGTGGACTTCCAGATAGAAATTATGATTTTGAGGAGGACACTCCCCCACAACCCTCAGTGCAAGGGTTGTAAGTTATACCCTGGGGGCATATAAGGTTTTTATAGAATGCGTCATTGGAGAAACTTAAAAAAGGGCTCATTTGATTGGAAATTGAAATGATTAGTGCCCTTTTTAATAGTCAAAAGTGATTGGAAGGCAACTAACACCCCTTCCACGCCCACCATTTTCCCAAACATATCCAATCCAAATTTTTAGACAGCCGTTTTGTTCAAAGCAGTTTAAAGTTCAGGAAATTATACCTTAGAGAAGGATACTCCCCCCACACTCTTCAGGGCAAGGGTTGTAAGTTATGCCCTGGGGGCATATAAGATTTTTATTTAAATCTTTGTTGTAAAAACTTGAAAAAGGGCTCATTCGACTGGAAACTCAAAGGGTTAGTGCCCTTTTTAATAGTCGAAAGTGATTTGACGGCAACTAACCCCCTCTCACGCCTGCCTTTTCCCCAAACACATCCAATCAAAAACTTTTAGATAGCCATTTTATTCAATGTAGATGAAAGTTTTGGAAATTAGGTCTTTAAGGATGACAACCCATCCCCCCCCCCCACAACCCTCGGGGCAAGGGTGAATGTGCATTGTCAGTTTAATATACATATACTGATATTTAGTAATCAAATGTTAATATTGTTGGATTTATTAAAGTTATAAAAGTAAAAACATTTATATTTTTTTCAGTAAAGTGCAAATTATGATCCGGCCTTGGGAAGGCATAGGGGTTTTGAGTCCAACTTCTTTTACTTTGGGCTCGTTTTGAGTTTGACTTGGTTATTTATTGTAATTTCTGTTGGTTTTGGGCTTCATTTATTTATTGATTCTGATTTGTGGTAGTTTCACAGTAGGTAGATTATTTGATTTTATTTTTGCTCATTTTTTGTTTAATGGAGTTCTTTACTTTTCTTTGAAAAACTTATTTTGTGGAAAAAGTTTTTTTAATTAATCTGTAAGATAACCTGAGATCCAGCCCACAAGGTCTGCATTAATTCCACATGAGATAAGTTTTATGTTCAAGTTTAGATGTGGAACTTGTCAAATGCTTTCGCAAGGTCAAGCAGCAAGACATCCACAGCCATAGGTAAGCCCTGATCAATCTGGTCTTTTATAACATCATAAGTCTCCAGCAGATTTGTTTCTACAGACTTTCCTGGTTGAAAACCATGTTGGCTGGGCAATAGTATCCCATTAAGCTTGAGATTCTTCATGACAGAGTCATTTACCACTCTTTCCAGGATTGTAGCAACAGCAGAAGTTATATTTATAAGATGGTAATGGAAGCAATGCCCTTTTGGACTGATTTCAGAACAGGATAGATACAAGCACAGAATGGAAGAGGTTCTTGTAAAACTAGATCTTGGGTTGATCATTGCTGACATAGCAGGAAATGGTCATAATGATGCTAAATATGAGGGCAGTACTACAAGCTGCAAGAAACAATGGTGTACAGTTCAATAGAGAAAAATATGTTTTCAATGCTATTTGCATAGCCTACTTTTAACAAAGATTGACAACAAGCAGCAACACCCCTGATCCAAAGAAAACAAAGGCATTAGATTACATGCCTGCACCACGAAGCCAAGAAGAACTGTATATATTATTAGGAATTTACAACTACATTTTCAGATACATCTCCATCCTGTCTATGTCAAAATGGACAGCCACTTGGACACTTGTCCAAACAGTATAAATTTGAATGGAATTCCAGTAACAAAGAAACAAAAAGAATGTCTTCATTCAGGAGAAATATCTATGTTTCCACAGACCAGAAAGCTCTTGAGTTGATCTTAGTCCATACTAAAATCACCTTCAAGGCTATAGTGACCTTCAGCTGTTATAGTGAATGTTAGCTGTTCAGCCATAAAATATAAAGCTGAGGTACATACCTGTATAGACTATTTCTGTGGGGGATGCCCTATCTTGCATGCACATTGCAGATATAGATATGGACGCTCTGGTCCACTCAGTCCTTCAAGCCATAGCAAGCCAAAGCCTAAACCAGATACATCTTGAAATGACAAAAGACACAGTATTGAACTCAACACAGTATTGAACTCCCTGATGCAAATCATAAAAGTGGGCAGACCACTTGGATAATTCTGTAATTACCAAATTGGCTGAACTCAACAGACCTGTCATGAAAGGGGAGCAAACAGTCATTCCAAGATGCCTGAGGGCAGGCCAACTACATGCTTCTTGTCTAGGAGCAGGGAAGACCAATGAGAGGGCCAAGATATCTAAATTCTGACCAGGTATCACACAAGACATTGAAAGATTGGTCAGCCAAAGCAAGATATGTGCAAAGTTTGCCCCCAACCAATAGAAGGAGCTAATGACTGCAAGCAAAATACTGAACTACCCTTTCCAGCATGTAGGCAGAGACCTGTTCCATGTAAACAGACAAGACTATGTGATTTCTGTTGACTTCATATGTCAATTCTTCAAGGTGGATTACCTGACCAACACCATGTCATAGCACCTTAATAACAAGCTGAAATCTCATTTTGTCCATCATGGGTGAATCACAACCAACAATGACCCCAAGTTTAGTGTAAAGGAATTTGAGCACTTAATGGTCAACTGGGGAATCAGCCATTCAACCTTGAGCCCAAACAATCCTCAACCAAACAGCATAAGGGAAAAGCCTGTTCAGACAGCAAAAAGACTACTGATGCAAGAGGATGAGAGCAAGAATGATCCATACCTGGTGCTCTTGGAGCATTGACATACACCATTGATGAATGTTCCCCTGCTAAGATAGTGTTGAAATACCAATTAAGATCATTTCTACCTAGCATCACAGAATCCTTTCAACCCAGAATTCTCCATTCTGACAGATTTGTACAAAAGAGGAAGAACACTCAAGAGGCCTAAAGCAAATACTATGACTGATATGCGAGATACCTGGAACCCCTGAAGATGGGTTAGAAAGTGTGGTGAAGTTGACATACTAGGGACCCTGGAAGAAAAGTAGTCATTTGCAAGACTGATGACAATCCTCCCTTGTATTATATTTTTCTTGATGAAGGGAAATTCCACTGCAACAGGATACTCAACAAGCCAAAACATGCCTGAACAGTTACTTACCTGTATAACAGGACACACTGTCCAACCCTAAGCTCTTGGCCTGCCAACGATTCCAGCAGACCATTGAGCATCTCACCCTCTGAGAACAAGCCTGATCTGCAAGCTGGTTCCAGCAAGACTATGTACCCCACTGTACATGAGAGCCTATGCAATCAATGCAAGGTGTTTTAGAGACAGAAGTGGAACCATTAGGACAAACTTATGCAGAACAGACCAAATAAAAGAGAGAGAGGAGTGACAAATATTCTGCCCATCAGGTGAAAACTCTGACAAGGTTGAATTTGAGCATCTACAAAATCCAGCATTGAATCCAATGAATAAAAGAAGGAAGTTGTATATTGTTTGAGATGATTTATTGATTGAGTTCTCAGGTTCAGAAGAGAGCAAGTAGGAAGTTCTGCGTTGGTACAGGCCAGTCTAAAGGCCTTAAACTGCTGAGACCAGGAAGATTGTGAGAGTTCCCATAAGCCATCCAATTTTCTTCTTTTTTGTGTTTTTTGATTGCATTTATTACCTGTTAACCAGACGGATGATAATCCCTCACACAAAAATGAGAAGTGTTCTGGTAGATATCAAGATTGCACTGGTTATGGACAAATGAAATAAAAGGATAAAAAAACCTTTTTGTTTACATCAGTAAGTATTGGTGATGAAAACATCAGAAGACAACCTGTTAGATGCCAAAAGGAGTCTATTTTGGATTATGGATGCTGTTTTTAAAAAGAAAGAAAAAGAAGATGAAATAGACTGACTAAATTGTTATCTAAAAAGTCTTTTTTAGGTTTGCTTCTTTGTTCTATGTGCTTGAGTCTAATATATTTATCTACAAACCCAGTTGACATAAGACTAAAAATTCATCACAGTAACACAAGATTCTTAAAAAAAATGGAGGAATATAATATTAAGGCTATATCTGGGACCATGAGAAGGAAGGAGGGTGAATTGTCGCAAATACAACTAAGCTACTAGCCTAGCCTATATTACAAAATAGCATAAAATAAGGAATCAAATAGTTCTACTCTTTTTTTATAGTGTTCCTTAAGAAGACCTAAACTCATCTAGTAGTAGCCTACATAAGAAGCAATATCCTTTCCTAATAGGCTATAATGTTTGCTACTGGGAAATTCATTCATATTCACATAATTTAGCTAAGTTTTTTATATTTTTGCCACCTATTTTGTAATGTTGCAGTGTTCCTGTATCAACTAAAAGTAACTAAATTGTATGCTTAAACTTATGTCTAAATCAAGTGATCTTGATGGGATTAGTGCTCATCATTTACATTGATATTATGCAGCACTAGTCATTAAGCTCCAGCAACTTTTCAGTTCTGTTTATGTTTGTTAATTATGCCTTATTCCTTCCTTTGTGGAATGGTAACTTCTACTTTTAAATGTCAAAAATACCCTTTTTATTGTAGTTCATATAGGCCCATCACTATTGCTTGCAATATTAGTAAGATCTTTTAACGTGTTCTGCTCCCATATATTATTGAATAAACTGTAAAAGACTTGAACCAATTTGGGTTTCATCCTTATATTGAAGAAGTATTTTGCTGTTACATTTTCTTTGATGAAGTTAAAGGTTACAATCCAAAGCACAAATTTTGGAAGTGAAGTTTGTGATAAGCAACAGCAGAAAATATAAGCACTTCAGTGGGTGAAATAATTATGTGTCAGCACTGTTAACTCATCATTTTCAGACATCCAAAGCAAACCAATCATGTCTTCCACTTGTCAAGTAGAGGCTTGATCTCCTTGTCTCCTTGGTAGAGGTTTGCTACTAGGGATATTTCTGCCCATAAATCAATTTTAGCATCTTTAAGAATATTTTCAGGAGAAAATTCCACTACATGACTAACTATAACTTTGCTAATTTTGCTTAGCTCAGCTCAAAAATAGTCTTGGTCCAAAACATAGTTAAAATCAATCCATAATCTAGGTAAAAAGTCCATTAAAATTATATTTGCAATCATTAAAACCAGCATCAACGTTGATATATATCTGCACTCACAATGTTATAATATACAGCCTACCAAAGCTAATCTGGCCTAAAATTGAACTATTGTACACTGGTCAGATGCCAAATGATAGTGCAAAAGTATGTAAGCAATATCTAAAATAAGAAAAAATGTATCATTTTTAAGTGCTCTATAAAGGGGTTTAAATTGAATTTATGAGTAAAGTGATTATCATATTCAAAGAGAGCAAAAAAAAGGCATTGAATGGTATATTCACCATTTTTTTAGGTCAAAAACATAAACTTGCCAAAATTTGCACCAACACCGATTAGGCTAATGAATCTGGAAAGAGCATAAAAAAGCCAGTAGGAAGTGATGTATTCAATTCCTTCCTAGCTAAATAATTTGAATATGTATAAATTTACCCACAGGGTTACTATTGTAATTGTATGTCAGCTTTGTCTTTTCTGACTTATTGCCTAGACAGCCTAGTACTTTGGTTAAATTCTGGACAGGCTAGCCCACTTTTGGCTAGCTTGGAAAGGGGCTAGGTTAGAAAAAATGAAATTTTCAGTAGGTTAATGAATCCAGGGCCAAATACATACTCCAGGAAGGTATTGACAAGCTATAATGTTAACCCTCTTGTGATTTCTTAGTCTTGGAAATTTGCCTACTTGACAAGTCACCTATTGTAATTTTGACAAAACAAAATTAGGCTATTACCTTAATTCGCACTTCGGAGCAAACTAAGGTCCATACTGGATCTGTTGTGCTCCGGGTCAAATGATGGCAAAAATTCGTCACTGTGTTAGGGCCCAGTGACACGCCATAGGAGAGGTCTGCTGGAGAGATGCAATTTAAGCCCACTCAGTAGCGGTGGCCACGAGGTAGGTATGGCCCGTAAAGACCATTCTCAGTGGTATAGAGCTGACACAACCGCACAACAGCAACTTCGGATCGAGTATGCAAGATGGTTGAGTATGACAAGCGGCATCAGCCTCCTAGCAAGACACTCATTATGATAAAGTTGGCATCAGTCAGTAGTTGAGTGGGATGGACAGTCCCACTCATATTTCCATGGCTTGTTATTCCATTCCTTGTCAAGTCTGGACTTGAAGGACGCAGCCGTAGGTGCAGTGGCCGTTTCAGCTTGAAGGCTATTCCAATCGTTGACAACACGCTCGGAAAAGAAGTGTTGCCGCGTTTGTGTTTTAACAAAACGTTTTGACAGCTTATGTGAGTGTCCTCTTGTCTGGTGCTGACTTGAATGTTTGGTAAAGAGGGGGTTATTTGGTTGTGCGTTATACTTGTAGGTCAGCATCATATCACCATGGCGGCGTCTGAAGACGAGTGTTGGCAGCTGCATGCGTTCCAGTCTCTTGTTGTATGGGAGATCTCGTAGGCCAGCTATGCATTTTGTGGCATGTCTCTGAACTTCTTGGATTAGACTGGTGTCATTCTTATAAGAAGGGGAGGTGAGACACATACCAAAATCCAAAACGGGTCTAACTATAGCCTTATAGAGCCTTAGAAAGACTGTACGGGAGTGGCTGGTTATAGTGCGTTTGAGGAGACCAAGGCTTGAATTTGCTTTTGAAACTGCTTGTTGCCAGTGGCCGTGGAACTTCAGTTGTTCATCTATTAGCACTCCTAGATCTCTTTCTTCGGGACTTGTCTTTAGTACTAAGCTAGCCAGTGAATTGGGATCGGACATGCTATACTGGTGACTAAGGTAGTTGCTTCCAAAGTGAAGGACACTGCACTTCGATGTGTTGAATTCAAGTAGCCAGTCTTGTGCCCACATTTGGATTTTATGAAGGTCATGCTGCAGACTTTGTTGGTTTGCAGGCCCAAACAGCTTGGAGTCATCAGCATAGAGAGTGATGTTGTTTTCTGTTCCGTTCATCATATCGTTGATGTATATAAGGAATAGGGTAGGGCCCAAGACAGTACCTTGGGGGACTCCGCTTACAACATCACATGGTTCGGAGAAGACCTTATCGCCATTATTTGTGAAGAGTCAAACCTGCTGACTCTGACCAGTCAGAAAGTCCATGACCCAATCAACCATGTCCGAGTGGGTACCTGCTGCTGAAAGTTTCAATCTGAGATGGTTGTGTGGTACCTTGTCGAAAGCCTTGGCTAGGTCCAGTAAAATCAGGTCCACAGGGGTTCCTTTCTCCAGGTAATCTGTTATGGTGCTGTATGTCTCAAGGAGATCAGTCTCAACCGATTTTCCTGGCAGAAATCCGTGCTGGTTGGGGGAAAGTATATTATTATTACAGAGATGTGTCAAAATATCAGCATTCACAATCTGCTCAAGGGTTTTTGCCACCGCTGAGGTCAGACTGATGGGTCTGTAGTTTTTGGCTTTGGTGCGGTCACCTTTCTTGAATATTGGGGTGACAAGGGTCAGCTTCCAGTCTTTGGGTACCTTTATCGAGTCAAGCAACAGTTGGAATATATTGCATAGTGGTTGTGCAATTTCTTTGGCAAGCTCCTTCAATAGACTTGGGTGCAAATTATCAGGACCAGCAGACTTATTGACGTCTAGTGCTTCAAGTCGCTTTTGGACAACAGGGGGGGAGAGTAGAATAGGTGGCATTGGGTTAGGGATGTCGAATGGTGGACTATGAGGAAGAGGACTATCTGGTTCATTGGTGAAAACCGACGCAAACTGCCTGTTGAGGAGTTCGGTGATGTCCTTCAAGTTGGTCACTTCCTTGCTATCATCTGTACTGAGTGCTTTTACTGACCGTCTGCTATGGTTCTTACTTGATACATACTTCCAGAACTTCTTAGGGTTATTCTTACTATCATCAGCTAGCTTGGACTCATACCGTGCGTAAAGTTGTTTAGTTAGGCTTCTTAGTTTGTTTTGAGCTTTTGCAAACTTTTGGCTAGCAGTTTCCTTTTCTCTGGTTTTAACCTACTTTTGAAAATACAATTTCTGTTATTTGAGTAAAATTTTAGGTAAATATTTACCAAATCATATTATTGAGTTACAACTAAAGTGAATATACCACTTGGTGCCTTTTTTTATGCTCTTACAAATATAATAATCATTTTTGTTGGAAATGAATTTTAGCCCCCACCCCTATATATACCAATTCAGGGTATATATTTGCACATAAGGGGGGGGGGGGTAATTTTATTTCTGATATAAATGAGAGGTAAGTTTAAACTTTCCCCCCACTCCCCTAATGTGCAAATATATACTCTGAATTGGTATATAGCCTATAGGGGTGGGGGATAAAATTCATTTCTGCAAAAATGATTAGGCTATTATATTTGTAAAGAGAATACAAAAAGGCATTCAGTGGTATATTCACTTTAGTTGTAACTCAGTAATATAATTTGGTAAATATTTACCAAATTTTAAGTCATATCAATGGGTTTTTCCATAGTTTAGGAAGTTTATTTGCAGATTTTTGAAAATTCATAAATTCAGATTGAGCTAGCCTAAGTTGTGAGGCTGAAAATAATTTTCTTGTAGGCCTACATCATTTAAGCAGAAGATCCATTCTGAAAGGTTTCATTCTTGTAACACAAATATTTTCATAGGGCCTAGGTCAGTTCCCTCTAGAGAGAGGAATGGAGGTCAGTAGCCTACTTCAGAATACCTTGCTAGGACATGTTTTACTCTGTAGATCCATCCCTAAAAGTTTCGTTTTTCTAATCTATTCACCTAGAATTGTCTAGAATTAACCTTGTATAGAATTTTACCATTACTTTTGAAGAGCTCATTTATTTTATCACTTAAAAAAGCAACAACAAATTGGTAGGTTTAATTCTTCTTCAAGCACTAAAGGTATGGAATTTTTGGTGTGGCAGCCTTGAGTGATAGAGAGCTGAGATGGCTTTCACAGGGTCATGCTTGACAAACAAATTTATTCCTAACATTCTATTTACATAGCCAAAATTCACCTTTTACAAGATTACAATCACCTCGGCACGTCGAAAGCATGAACAAATTTTGAAATATTTCTGGTGCTCAGAGATCAGTGTTTCCACTAGCTCTTTTTTGTTATTCATTGAACATCCCAAGTTTTCCGTAGAAAATCCGTATACGACGTTTTCTATCCAACATACTTTTCTGTTAGCCATTAGGTGCTACTGAAGTCTTATGAGCCAAAAATATAACGACGAATACTTTTCTTATTTTTCCATCATAATGCTTCACAGATACAATTATAATCTCCCGCATATTTGAAATTTTGTTCTCTCTTACTAACCAGTTAGGTTACCCAAAGCTTCTTTTATTACAAGGGCTTTGTCCAAAAATTTTTATATGAAAAAGTACCCATAGGAGAAGAGTCTCAGATCACACTATATCAAATTTGGGTCTGATGATGCGTTGGCTTCTAATCAAGAATTAGAGTCCGTGATAAAACTCTCTAGTGATTTAGCGTGAGTTTTATAACGAAAAATGGCATTTTCACCCAGTCTAATCACAGACAACCTGTCCGGAAAGCTAATGAAAATTGAGGTTGCAGAAAGGAAAACTGAATTGCAAAGCAAAAAATACTTATCAAATAGAACTGGTGAATTATCTTTCATTTATTTCTGGCTGGATTTTTGATTCAGTATCTTTTCTCTTCTTGTGGATTTCACTTCAAAAGCTTAGATTTTGATTTTTTTTTTGTTTTCTTACGAACACTGAGGGTCCTTGTCGAAATATTTGCTTGTTTTTCATCTTCATATTTTGCTACTGTCTGACAAAATCCTTATTTTTTCTCACCTATTTAATTTGATTTTTCATTTATTATATCTTTTTTTCTTTGTTTCGTGCATGATGTATTGCCAGTTTGGTCTTGAAATGTAACACTGTTATTGGAACCAGCAACTAATAATATAATATATTCCAGCTTAGTAACACTGGGTCTCTTATCGGAAACGCCTTGCCCTGTATTGACCCCTTTTCATCATTTATGTCGCTTCATGGCACGGCATCAAAAATTGCCGTTAAGAGCCAAAGGCAAACATTTGGGATATTTTCTTATCTAATTTCTGTTCGTTGTAACTTTTAACACTGCTAATTAATTTTGTCAAAAGGCAAAAACTTACCTCCCAACTTGAATGAGGTATTCCACCATCTTCACAAGCACTCCTGTCCTGTGGAAAAAATTATGGGTACACAGTCAAATCTTACCTTTTCTTCTCAAGCGTCGTGCCTGTCTCTAACTCCTATTGTAATGGAGTATTTTTTTTTCACAGTCCCATATGCGTTTGTTTTGTAAGGGTGTCGCAGGCTTCTTTACTTTCAACTCTAATTACTTTTCATCGTGCTTAGACATTTCTTACCTTCTTTCCCACACGTGGTCGAAGTTTGACCGACACTCCATGCACGTAATCCTGTCTCTTGCTTTTTGTTTGTTCCTATAATCTTGTCAGGCTTCAGTTGACTATTCCCAAACTGCTGAAACATCAAATAGAAATAAATCACATGCGAGCACAAAATGTTTTGAAGATGAGTTGCTAAGGTACTAGTCCATTCCCTTTAAACCTTATTTAATTCAAAGGACTCTGTTTAAATCCAAAAATACTAAAAATAAGAAATAAACGATAAAAAAATCGACTCTTTGCTATTTACAAATAAATTTGATTTTCGGTATCTATGAGTGAAGCTAAATAGTGCTAAAATCAATCATTTTTCTACTGAGAAGTCAGAAAATCCCAAATTCTTTTCCGGAGAAGGAAAATACAATGTGGACTGTCTCTGACTGTATTCAGCGGCTAAGAACTGGATAAGGGCAAAATAAACGACTTAAATGAATTCATAAAAAGTAGGTCTAGCTCTGAACAATCAAACAAAACATGTTTTGTTTCAAACAAAACAAAACATGCGCAAGCATAAACATGTTTTTAAAGTATGAGTTGCTATCACTTCAGTCCCTTTTGACCTGGTTTAATTTAAATGAATCCATTTATAAACCAAAGTAAAAAAATTTAATTAAACGATAAAGTAAAAGACTCTATTCTGTTTAAATGCAAATTTGGTTTTGGTATCTCCGTCTAGAGCTAAGTTTTGTCAGAATCAGCTATTCCTTTACTGTGAAGTTCAAAAATGCATGAGTCTTTCTAGGAGAAGGAAATACAACTTAGACTTTCTCAGAATTGAGCACACGGAACCTCAACGAGGTCAAAATAAACGAATCATATGACTTTTAAATAACCAGGGGCGTGAGTCACCCCTTCACCCACACTTCGAGCCACTCCTATCTCTTTCTTTTATACTTTATTTCCCAACCAAAATTCTGGGCTCTGGCGTCAATAACTTATCCCAAAAGTTTTCCTGTATTAATAATTTCTGACGTAAATATTTTGTTTCTAGTACTGTCTATTAAAAAGGATTTTATCCCTATTTTGAACTTTTATTTGATGGTCATAAAAAGGCAGTGTGGTCTCCGAAAGTATCAAACTTTATGCTCATTTTTTAATTGTTGAAAAATTAATTTTTATTAAAACAAATTAGAGGCCATAGTTGGCAATAACTATAGGCAATTCGAAATTTTCAGTCTTCCAACATCTTTTCCGATAAAAAATAATAAAGTCAAATTTAGATAAATGAAAAATTTGTTAATAAGTGAAATTTTTGGTAAAAAATGCAATTTTTGTTAATATTTTGGTGGCAGGGATGGGGTTTCTTGATCAAGATTTTGCCCCGGGCGGAAAAGAGGCCAGAACTGCCACTGACAAAGCCTCAATACTGTTAATTGTTCACATTCGGGGTTCCACTGCTGTTTCTTTTCTTTCTTCAGAAAAATGAGCTCGTTTTCCTTTCCGTAATTACATTTGCTTAAATTTGCCTATAATATAATTTTCAATGATAAGTTAAAATCTCGTCGCTAAGGTAATGGTTTTGCAAAAAGTAAACTTTAAAGATAAATTCTATTTTTGTCTTTCTGGAACTGGCCAATGATAGTTATTTATATTCAAAATGCCTTGCACTTTGTAGCTTTTATTTATAAGATTGGCCAGGGTCAATTCAGGGTCCACCTCTACAAAAGTTCTAAGCACAAAAGTTGTGATTTTATTTTAGTCCATTTTCAGAGTCTGAGTTGAAAGTCTTAGTTTCGGAGTTTATAGATGTGTTTTGTCAAGTGACCTTCGGAAGAATACATGCCAGTTATTTTCTACAACCGTGTAGATTATTTTTACCAGAACCCAGGCAGGGAAGAGCAAGAGTTTGTGAGAAAAACCGTCATAAGTATATCCGTTTACACTCCAAAGAGATAGTTAGAGATATTAATAGTGATCCAGGTGGTGGAACCCTGGGCCCTTTTTACCGTTCGATTACGTTACCATAGCTAGAAAAATTGCCAGTATGTGCCCCAGATATAATTGTGGCACCAGCGTAGTCGATGCATTACAATAATGGTGGCTGCGAGGCATTGCCACTCTAATAAGCGGTGTCAGTGTAGGTTCCCCACCAATAGATGTTGGCAGCGACTAAAGGACCTATCAGGAGCACTAGTAGTAAAAGAATCCACATATTCCGAAGAGATGATTTAGTTTAGCCTACACAGTAGCCTATTTTGATTGCATATAAAAGAGTTGCAGGAAAAAGACGGAATCAGTTAAAAATATTACGAAAATCCTAATGGGCGAATGGGCATTGCCTAGTTAGAATGAAATAAAATGTTGTGGATATATGTAGCAACTTATTAGCTTGTGAAAAGAATCAGCAAATTGAGTCATAACAAGTCTTCAGACTGGAAGTTTGACATTCGAGAAAGGATTTTCATTTGGATTGAAATAATAGCTTTAGCGGAATATTGAAATAATGGCAGATAGACAGAAGATTCATACAAGGTCAGGAAAAGAACAAGACTTAACAGAATTATATATTAATACGAGAAAAGCTGGCACGGTGAACCAGAAAAAATTGTTTTCAGATTCATATTTATATGTGACTCCCGCTTAAAGTATACCAGGAAATTCATCAATAAGCGGAACCCTATATCTTTCAAGTTATGAAATAGACATTTCTGACATATACAAAGGGGGGGGGGGACTTCAAAGCTAAATCAAAAATAGGACCATCTCCAGTACGAACCACAGAGGGAGAAAATAATATACTGCGGAATGAAAAGGAATTATTCCCAG
>JAQQPU010002527.1:47993-66962 GCA_029168905.1 Artemia sp. Kazakhstan ARC1039 | reverse complement strand
GTCAACTTAACGAGTTGGTTAGTGCTATTTGATTTTAGCTTATTTTTTTTTTTTACTGATTATTCACTCACGTTTCTACTTTTTTAAATTTGGTGCCCACTGCAATCAATAACTGTATAATTGCAAATGGAGGTCTTTTTAATTATGAATCGATTTCTCGAATTTTCTATGTTCTTTATGATATATATGGTAGTGTATGTTTCCACTTAACTAATTAAAAACTAGACTTTTATGTCCATCGTCCTTGGTAATTTATATTATGTTATTTGGTAATTTATATTATGCGAGTCATAGACTCTAACTATAACCCTCTCTTGGCTATTGATAACCATAACTATGTTATAGCCATTTCTTGAGTTGGAAAATGCTCTGAAGTGCACTTCAGAATCGAATTATTCGAATTGTTTCTGACAAAAAAGTTGTCTTGGGCAGAGAATTAGTGTTTGCCATGTATTGGAATTATTCCTTATTTTTGGGGACTATACTTAGAACTGTCTAAATCTAAGGGTCTATGATATTTCTCAAGATCAGAACGCAAAAAATGGAAAAGCGGACTTGGTCAGACTGGATTCTAAAAGTTTGAAATAGGTACAAAGTTGTATTTTTGCTTTATGAAAAAAAATGAATGATACAATTCCGAAGTTTTTATTCTTTTTTATTATTCTGGAGCTTTTATATGAAATAGCTTGGCTTAAACTGTATAAAATATTCCTACTTATCTTTTAGATATATTATGGTTATATTTCTTTATAATATTTACAGTTGACAGTTTTAACTTTTCTTATAATAATAACAATAATAATTTATTTGAACCCTCTATACATACAAAAAATGGACTTAGAGGAGTATGGAAACAGAAATATGGTAGACTCTACTTACCATCCTTATCGAATAAAATAAAATTTAATAATAAACTTGTATTAAGCAAGAAAAATAAGCGCTAAGTTGAAGTAAGTTCAAACGATGATGCCTGAATTATAGAGAATAAATTTTCGCGGATTTGATTTGTGGAGAAAAAAAAAACGGATTGAATTCTGTTTTCCTGGAAAAAATCGTCAAAAATTAAAAAATGAGTACAGATAAGCCAGAAGTGGGACAGATAAAATGGAAGAAAACTATTATAGTCCAATACAAATTGTATTTTTATCTGAAATATCCGAGGTCACTGGAAGATGGTATACATACAGTGGGTGCAAAGTTAAGTATAAAAAAGAGTCAAAAGCAGAAATCCAGCCCCAATCAACCATTTCTTCTGAGCCCATTTGACGGCATTTTTATTACTGTGAAAAACCCAAAAAATTTCTACTAGACTCGAAAATGGGCTTTCCAGCTCTTTAATAAATGATTTACCAAATTCATTAAATGGTACATTCACCCGGTCTAAAAATTTTGTAGCAGTAATGATATATGTTAAAGACAAAAAAATCTTTATATTTTTAGTTTAATTTTAGAACCTAGAGAATTAATTTATTTGGTGAAACAGAAAGACACTTGTTTCATAATTCTGAAACACAGAAATATAACAAACAGTCAAACATCTTATTTGTTCAAATAATCTATTAGCCAGAAAAGATCACGGTCGTATAACCAGCAATCAGTGTCAAAAAAAACATTTCACCTCAAATCCACGTTGAGTTTTGAAGCTGGGACGAAACACGCCTAGTTCAAAGCCCAGGAATAAGTCCCCATACGAAAAGACAACTTAGAATATGTATATATTTTGTCATAAATTCTCTATCCCAGCAGATTTTTTTTAATACATCTCATTGATCAAACAAATAAATTGTAAATAAATCTTATTTAATAGAAAAAACAAGTCTTAAATTATACCTTAAATTTATAAAATTAAAGTTTATTAAACAAACTGTAAATATATCTAAAATTTATTTTCTAATTTCAATTTCAACAAATACACTTAAACTTAACGAATTTCCATTTACTTTCTATCTGTTTAATACAAATTTTGAGGTACTAATAACAGGATAAGATACCATAAAAAACATTTCAACTACAATAAAAAATAAATTAAGTCTAAAACGCCGTCAAACTGGCTCTAGAAGGTAGTTAGCGAAAAAGGTCAACAAAAAGGGAATTTCCACCACCAGTAATAAAATTCAGAGGAAAGAAGAAAGAAAGATAAGAACAGCAAAAAAGGATAATTCCATTAGCAAAAAAATAAATGAGATACTGTTGTCTAAGTGACTGCGTATATTTTGGCCTGAATCACTTCATTTTTTTATATAAAATTTGAGACAAATTGGGCGTAAGTCAATAATCCCAAATTCTTTAGAAGAAATATAAAATAATCAAAATAACCACTTATGTAAACCAGCACTTTGGAAAGTTAGTTTGTAAACATGGTTTCCAAGGTTCTAAGCAATCATAGTGGTATAATTTTAAAACACTTTTAATAGACGTTTCCTAAGTTTTTTGTCTCCGTTCAAAATTTGAAAAACTGATTTTTAGCAAATCAGTCATACAGTCCTAGTCCTACAGTCACAAGTAAAAAATTAAAGAAAACTCATTTTTAAGAAATATTTCTTTGGCTTTTGTCTCTACTAAATAATTTGAAATTTTTGTTCAGCCTATTTGACATTTAGCCACACATATTTATACCTTTTTAATGAAACGAACCATTTCTATGGCTTAAGGAAGTCAACCTAAAAGATATTAAGTAACACTAATTGCAAAAATACAGCATTGCCAGGTCTTAAATATTTCAAACACAATCCTTCGTAGACTTAAACTGAATCTTGGAAATGAAGAGAATCTTTAACATAATACTACAGTTTTAATATATAGAATTTAATGCTTAGATTTATTTATTTAACAATTAGAAATCCAAAAATTAAAAATTTAATAATCAGATTTAATAATTAAAATTTATTCATTCCAGTGACAAATTGAATAAACATTGTAAGCATTATATATAAAATTTATATTTATAGGTTATCAATAGGTATTTAATCGGTATATCTAATAGGTATCTATATATAATCTGTAATTTAATATGTATGTTTTTAGGTCATGTTTAATACGTTATTTATGGGTTATGATTTTTCATGTGAAATTTGTCAAACATCGAGAGCGTGTTCGAGCATCCGTTATACTGGGCGAAAAAAATCTGGAACTCAATTCAAGCTAGAACCCGGGAGCATTCTGATAAACATTTGTCCCAGAGGTTACTTAACAATTATCTGAAAGTCAAATCTGCGAGGCAATAGTTCACATTTTTTGCAGTATTTTAGTGTTTTATAAACACTAAAAAAAACACTTATAACACGAAGTGTTTTTGTTTGACTAGTTAGTTAAAGGCTAATTTAATATGGCATGTGCTAGTGCACTCAGGGGCGAATCTACAAAATTTTCATTGGGGGGGGGGCAAGAGGGGTCTACTTTCGGATATTCAAGGATTATGGGCTATATAATAATTTTTTCTACACATTACTGGGGCAACTGCCCCCCTTGCCCTTCCCAAACGACACTCTGAGTGCACTGTTTTTTTTATGACTATGTATATTTGTATTTAAATAAAAATGTTCTAATTCTAATTAAAACAATTTAGTTGTCATCTGAATCTTTTCTTTTTTGAGGGGGGGGGACTTAGGCTACAAAGCAAGATAAAAACGAAGTAAAATTAATTAGATCTTATATATCAAAAATGCACTTTGTGCACATCCTCATCCGAATAGATATTATAATTTCTAAGCTACAACCTTTCCGAGAGCAAAAGAAAAATTTATCTGTCAAGTAGCCGAAACCATACCAAATACAGATAGACTGCCCTAGCTAACCTGGCAATATGCCAGCAGTGCAAACGTCCATTTTATTTTCATAATTCAATTCAGATGGGTAAAAAGGACCATCTTTTGTTCACGCAAGTCTTTCATGTATAAATAACATGCGTTTTGTTAGTAATTTTCAATTATTTCTTAATGAAGGATGGCTCTTTTATTAAGGAAGGAAGTGAATGATTCCTCATTTCTTAAGAATAAACCAATACGATAACTTTTGGTAAGGCGGCTCTTCATTATCTCGTTAATTCGAATAAAATACTCAAGCAGCCCCGACTGTATGCCCAGAGGCGTAGCTAGGTTTTTAAGCATCCAGGGACAACGTGCCTCCCCCACTATCGTCAACGAAATATAACTATATGATGGTATTGACAAAAAAACTCAGTTTTGGCACCCCCTCAGAGGCTGTAACCGGGGAAAGCCGTGCTCCCTTCCCTCCCCCTTGCTATGCCACTGTGCATGCCAGAATAGCGTGTTTTCATTTTATTACTTATGATTTGATAAAGCCTTGCTTTAAGTAGGTTAAAAGGATCATGTTTAGCAACTCAAGAAATTTACTATAATCATTGAAATCCTTCCCAATTCATTCACGAGCGAAGCTTTAAAACATTATTTTTTTAAAAGGATTTCCCTTTAAAAGTAAAAAAGTAAAAGTAAATATACTTTAAAAAGTCTATCCTACAACTTGGTTATGAATAAAGCATCCATCTAATCTGGTGAAGCCAAATCTGGGGAAAATTTATATTTTTTGGGCTCATGACCTCTGACCAATAAATTGAACATTTTTTTAAATAATAGTTTTCTTTTGTAGCGGTTATATGCGCTTCACTAGTTCTTCTGTAGGAGCTACACTTTTAGAAAAATAACGTTTTTTTTAATTAGCATATGGGAAAAAATAATTGATTCTAAGAATTTCTAATAGCTTTTTAATCCAAATATAGTCAAACTATGCATTATTAGAGAGCTCTTGACGAGTTTCATTCCCTTCACAAAGATGTTTTAAAGGATTTATGGAAATTATTAATTTTTTAAATGGATTTCACAATGTAAAAGTCTATTCAGCAAATTGAAAATAAAACAGCCATCTGGTTCAAAACTTATTCAAAGCTTATTCAGCCATTTTTTCCAGAAAATGGCGAATGAAGTGCCTCCGATCTACTAGTTTCAATTCCAGTCAAGTCCTTCTAAAGGTGGAAAGAAAAAAATGACTGCCTCTGCTGGAATTTTCCAAGTAGAATTTAATAGTATTTTTCCTGAATGTTATTAAAAAGATTGGAGAAGATGATAATTAAAAGCAAGCGCAAGCTACCAACAAATAAATTTTAAGTTCGAATAAAGGACTTATTAAAAACAAATAGAAAGTGGGAGGTTAGCAAAGAAAAGTGAAATATTTTGATAGAAACATTTACAAAGGTGGCAACAATGGCAATAAGTGCGGGATTGAAACCATGCTTTTATCTGTGTTTTTCAGGTGAAGTTGGTCAAGTGAGGTCATAACCGATGACTAATCAATTTACACCCAAGCTGGGTTACAACCCCCCTATTTAGGTGTATCTTGATTGGTTAACCGTTTTTTAGGTCACATGCCCAGCTTCACTTAAAAAAAAAGCAAATAAAGACATGGTTTTAGCCGAAACTAACTTGTGTCTCAAGAGGGTTAAGGACAGATGGTGTTAGTAGACAGGGTTAACAACACACTATTAATGAGTATTACGACTCACTCTGAAATGAAAGCTGTTAGTATGACTTAGCCAGATGACAGCACCAATCCAAAGCAGTTACACGTACAAATTTCACAATCCCTTGGCGTCACAGCCTTTTGCATATAAAAACATTGATACGAATTTGCGTTTCTTTTTTCTTAAATACTAGTCTCATGAACCAGTCTTGGAAGGTCGAGCATTGGACTCGGATCCCGAACTGGTAAGAGCGCCGATGGCGGTGCCACTAAATTAAGCATTTGATACGGCTGTTGGATATGATAGTTCAAAAGAGGATCAGACGGGACACCATTTGCCCGTCGACCCGGTTTTAAATAGCCATCACCATTTACCCCAGCAGAAGCGACACGCCTATTCTCACCCTGCATTGAGGTGGGTCCAGTGAAGCTATTGGACCGTGTATCGTCATCTATGTATGTAATATCATTTGCGGTCGGGGGCCGAAGCCCTGAATGGGATCTGGATGAACGAAGACTGTGTAGAGACCGCTTTTCTTCAAGATCTTCTAATGTCGACTTGAATGCTCGAATCACACGCAACTGGAAACATAGGCGCACAAGTTAAAACTAACAAACCAGGCTCAAACAGATCTGAATTGTTACCACCACCAAACCAGACCTATATATGGGCGTAGCCAGGTTTCTTCCAAGGGGAGGAGAGGACTGAATTACATTTGCATGACGATTAATCGAATAAACCATTTTTCAAGACTTAATTTTACAAATCATCTAATTTTTTTTTACATATAGTTTATATTTTTGTTTTATAATAAAAGTTGGCTGAATTTTTACATCCTCTGACTACGCCCATGAATGCACATAGCCTATTTACTTTTTTTTGTTTCTTTTCTACTGTAATATTGAGTTTTTTTTATCTCAATGACCAGTATGATTCAAAATTCCCTTTACTTGAGAAGTCTCCAACCCTAATTTTCAGGGGCCTAAAAGTTGTGGATTGCAACCTACTTTGAAATATTGAAGTTCCAAAGAAGCTTAAAAAAAAGTAATTTGCCCCCCCCCCTTCATCGACTAAAGTCTGTTGTTAGCTTAAAAAAAGTTCCGACAGAAACTAGCTAAACAGCAAAAGTAAGCCACTATTATTTTTTTTTTGTCTTGAAACAAGAGGAAAGATTTTATCAAACGACGTGAAACCAAATTAATTCCTGAAACAGATTAGAAATTCTATAAAAGAAGTTGTATTTAGTGAACGCCCTCCCCCTCCCCCCGCTCTTGCTTGGAAATGAGAGCCATAAGTCTCAATTTATAGTTTACACGAATACATTTACCCTTTGTAAATCTTAGTTTACTTTTTAACGCACAGAAGCTGGTTTAGATTCCACCCATAGATTTCGATCCATAGTTTGACAACCTCTATGTTCTTACATTTATGCTACTCAGGCACGCATATAGGAATTTAGTTTCGTGTGAAGGGGTTGGCTCAATTCATTACAAAATTAAAATCCTGGCAATTGATGCGAAAATAAGAGAATATTACCAAAGAAATTGTTATAATCCTGGAATAAGAGGCCCTGCCCCCCCCCCCACCTCCCTGAGTGCATGTCTGAACTCTAATTTGGCTTGCAATGTAATTTTGAAATTTGAATATAAACTAGGCTCTATTTCCACTATTTTTTTAATTAAATTAATATTTTATATAGCTTTACAATTATTCATTGTTAATTTACTTTTATTTTCAGGGCACGCCAGAGCCAATATCATATATTTGGTGGCCTCTTTTAATGGTACCGGACATGAAAAGTTTTTTATCTACTGAAATTTAAAAAGGCTTTATACCCAAATGCAAGGTCATACCCGGAGGAGGGGTTAGGGGGGTTTGAACCCCCCTCCCCGAAATGTTTGTCTGACTCGTAAAAACGTAACAAAAATGGATATAAACAAATTTTGTATGCGTTTTTTGAGGGTTCATTGTGTAAAGCCCCCCCCCCCGAGAAAAATCCCGGGTAAGGCCTTACCCAAATGTTTTCCCCATTGCCCACTTTGTCTAAAAGGAGTCGTGCTTCTAGTCATCTGGTACGAAAAAAAAAATTATTAATTCAGTTGTTATTCAAAGGAATTGTTAATCTTGAGGTAAAGGAAACACAATTACAAACAGACTTAATGTTAACAATGTTATAGTAAAGTTAGTAATAATCTATCATGCTATCATGAGACAGTGTCGGTAATAGTCATGGTTCAGAACATGGTTGATTTAAAACGTGGACTTTGGTTTGACTGTCAAGAACTTTTCATGATTAAATCAAGAAAAAATGTTGTCGGAAAATGAGTGAGGTGTGGAGGCGGTGAGGAGGGCAGTAGCTTTTCTCATATACTGGATATTTTAGTTTGTTTTGAGCCGTATTGTCACTCCTTACTTCATTTTAAAAATATAATTTTCAAAATTTGATTTCTGTTCGTTTGATATATTGCTATCCAACATGTATTTTTTTTTTACTTTACTTAGTTTGCCACGATCATCCCTATAAAAAAACGGGTCTGTGACGATGGCTTCTCTGAAATTTGAAGCGCTGGGTCAAAAATGCCAAGGCTGTACAGATAGAAAAAAGAATAGAGGCCGATTCTGCAAAATCTCGCGGTTACATTTCGTCATTAACTCGGAATCACGCCACATATTTACAAAAGAATTTTTTGATGGAAGCAAGGATTAAATGAAACCAACTAGCGCCTCTATTCTTTTGTCCATCTCTATAAACCAGACACTTCACCTTCAGAGAAAAATAATAATAAAATTATCAATAACATAATCTTCAATTTTGTCATTAATGCGCTTTAGACTAGCATAGCTTTGAAGCTGCTTTAGCGGAATAGCGTAGACGTATTCAAAGACCTTTTTCTACTCGAGGAGCTAGGGCGGTTTTTCCCATATTTTTTAGGAACACTACTGCAGATAGCGTTAAAGGTTTTAACAACATGAGGTTTAACCCCCCCCCCCCCTCCCTCCAGTTCCTTTGGGTAAGATCTTAAGGCAACATGAAATTTATTTTGCTGTCAAATACATAAAGCTGCAGGAAACTGCGCGGATTTAGCGTTTAACGCTGGCTTGAACTTTACAATACCGCCTCATCAGTGCTCGATTGTGATATTATCGAATAGACATGTCGACTTCGGAACGCTAATGGTAACTAAAAAAAGGAAAATTTTTAAATCAAGCGTTAAACATAAGAACAAAACAAAACAAAAATCGGAAAAGATAGAGACAGACAAGAAGAAGTAGGTGTAATCACAGATAGTGAAGTACGCTTTGGAAGATGGGGGTTGGAAATCAACTGATCTCGTTAAAGTAAGTCTCCACTTGGCAGTTTTCCAAATTAAGAAAGGCAATAAAGAAAACGTATATTGGCATTTAAAAACCTCTCGAAAGTTGAGAAAAAACCGACTGAGCTCATTAAAGTAAGCCTCGATTTGGCAGTTCTCCAAATTCAGAAAGGCAGTTTGGAAACGTATATTGGCATTCAAAAACCTTTCAAAACTTTAAAAACGGTCAAATGTAGAACAACGTTTACACTCTTTAATACGTAACTTCAATAAAGAAAAGAAACAAAAAGGACAGACAATTTTAATAAAAGTTCTTAGCTTGAATTTGAATTCAAATTGATAATAACGATTTATCTAAATGTTTGGCTGAGAAAAGAGAATTTAATAGAGATAGGGGTTTTCCTTTTTCTTTATTTATATTTTTAAAGGCACAAATTTAAAGAAAGGCGTGTATTTGATAGAACTAACTATTAAGATAATCATTTCTAAAAAGCACCATGTATTTTTAGGTATTAACGTTCAAATCACGAACTTCTGCTTTTCGAAAGAACGAATAACGAAAGAACATACATTATTTGGTAATAGAAATACAAAGATTTGAATCAGTGATTTTCAGCCATTTCGCCAAATACCAGCGCAGAAAATATCCTAGTTATATCCTATATACAACATATAGAATATATTCTATAAATTAATATTATAATAAATTTTTTCATAGGCTAAACAGATCTCCAAAGCCTGAGACTGCACGTTAACAGCATAAATTCAGCATCCGGACAAAAGTATGTGAGCTACTCGACTGCTCCGACCCTATTTTGAACTTCTTATCCAATATCGGGCGGGAGTACGGGGCAACTAAAATGTATAATATCTTATCGAATGAGTCCTATTTCGTGATTCGACGACCACCCGTGCCACACATATTGTTTCATGAATTGCGTCAACCCAATGCCACTGACTTGCAATATGACTCAGAATCCTGTTTCAATAAGTTTAATCTGGTTTGTTTAGCAAAGGCCTTCTCTAATAGTTTTATTTTCTATTTTCTTTATATACAATTTTATCGTTGTTTAGTGTGTAGCAAAGACTATGTTCGTATAATTACGTTCGTATTTGCATATTAGTATATTTACTAGCAGCAGAGTATGTCGGATATTTGCCATAAAAAAGGTAGCGAAATACGTAAGTTAATGTTTTTCGTCATCGAAAAAAAAACACGTTGCGTATACTCTTTTGTGAGGAGTGACAAAATGCTCTGCCATCTTCCCTTTACAAAAAATTGAAATCACTTACCCCCCCCCCCCCACAAAAAACAACACAGTTTCCCTGAAAGTTTCAAATCGATTCCAACGGTCATGTGGCAAACCATGGTTGAATCACCATAGCTATGCATAACTTTTTGTCACCATTTTAATTAATCTAACTGACAGCATTCATCATGAGTAATACTGACATGGCTTCAGGTGCCCAACAGTCTACAACAGTCTACATTTATTATCAGTCTATCAGTATTATCGGTATATATATTATCAGTATAAATACAGTCCATATGTAATATCAGTCTACATTTTTTAATTATATAGGAAGAGATATTATATACTGATTTCGTACATTTGTTATTATTTAATTTATTTTTTCCTTTTCTTTTTTTTTTCTAAATAGATATCCTGAGGAGGATGTAATCTAAAATTTTGACAAAAAAAGAAATATAAGACACGACATAAGCGCTGAGAATCACTGATCCAAACTAATGGATTTTAAACATTATTTACATCTTAATATCAGACATCAAAGGCACTTCTGTGAAATGAGTAAGGGGTGTTTATGCTTGACGGGTACACAAAATAAATTCAAAGCCGTGGCGTTGGGTTAAATTTTGAATTACTCAGTGCATCACAAATGTGTTAGCTCAACAACATAGCAGCAACAGTACTGTGTCTAAAGATCCTGTAAAAAAAAATTCCAGCAAATCCTCTCGTATTTCATTAATAGAAGTCCAGTAAACGCCATAGGATTATTTAATGTTCCGCTTTTCAGCTACCTTTGAAATCGGACAGACCATTCCTTCACATAAAAGAGGCATATATGTTTAAAGCATCCGACATATATGCATATTTTTTTTAAAGATGGCGCTATCAAAACCTTGTTAAAATTCTTTAGAAGTACGGAACATTTATTCATTATTATCATTTACACTATACGTATCACTTAGAATATCTAATCTGGGAAAATTAAAAATCAGAATATATAAATGAAATTGAATTAGCGTAACCTTGCTGAATTTTATTATCATGTGCAAAATTTTGGCTGGATTTAAAGGCTCATCAGCGTATTTTGGGTTTCTATTTAATGAGAAATCATTTTCGAATTCTGAACTCCATTAGGTTCACGTAAATGATTTTTTTAAATACATACTACTGTTATCTTCCATAATCCTTTACATCATACTTATTTACTAGATTATAACTAATACTTTGAATAATGTAAACGAAACAAAATTTTACTTGCTCACGGAACTTCACTATATTTTCGTATGGATCAAAATGGTTTCGTGTAACGTACTTTTTAAAACCACTCTTTAGATAAAATCCTGTAGTTAAGGTGTCTGTATGTAAAATTAGCGAGCAGTTATTTAGTAAAATTTGTTGTGATTAGTTGAAACAAATTATTACAAGTAAGTTTGTCCCATTGAGAAGAAAAGGAAGAAAAACCCAACGGAATATGGCTTCTCGTTTTTCAACGTAAAAACCAACATTTTCTTGTTCAGAGACACATTTTCAGAAATTTTCGCGTCCGTGTTCAGAGACACATTTTCAAAAATTTGAAAGCTAAATTATCAAAAAAGCGATCCGTATACAGTATAAACTAATATTAGTTATAGACGCACTTTACTTTTTAAACGTTATCAAGAGCTTTCCAGAATTTGAAGCTCAGTTAAGTTCATATCTTTAGGTACAAAATTGAATTTCTGTGTGATTATACATTTGTAGCATAAGACCCTTAGACACAGAACTACGTACATAGTATCTATAAAATGGAATGTAAGGAGTAGCCGTTTTTTTCTGTTTTTAAAGTTTAACATTCAGTCTTCTAGATAAAGAGGCCAATGGCTCATTTGGCCTTCAAATTATGTACGTTCAAAATCCTTGCTAAATTTTGTTTCAAACAAGGTACAACATGCCTACCTTTCTGCCTAAAAGTTAGAAGTAGTATGGCATGGGTATGGGCATGGGGGGGGGGGGGGGAGTACAGATACCCGTCTTTGTAAAAACCTTACCTGAGTTTGTAACCGCGTCAATCCTCTAATCCACAAAATTTGTCCAGCTGTTCTTTTCTTGTCGGAGCCGTCACCATCAAATTTATCTTCTACTAAATTTTGCAAAGCAACTACATCTGTTGGGTGACCTCGTCCATAACTTAAAAAACACATTAAAAGATAAAAGCTATATAAGGTCAATAAAAAAAACAAAACAAATAATTCATATTGATTATAGTTAAGGATAATTTGGTTTCTGGAACGCCTAGGATATGTCGGTTAACATAATTCATAATCAAGGTTCATCTACTGTGTTGAAACCACCAAAAAAGGTTAATATAGAATAGAAGAAAAATAAATAGAGGACAAGCAGTGATGAAAGGGAAGACAATAAAAGTCTGTCATGCGAGGCAAATAAGACGCATCTGTTTTTTTTTTTTTTTTTTTTTTTTTACATCATAAACGTCAAAAACCAGTCAGCATTATTCTTGAATAAAAGGCCGGGGCTCAATGCAAAATTAATTTAAATTATAAACAAAAGATATATAAATACTCTATATAGATATATTCTATATAAATACTCTATATATCTATAAAGATATATAGAATTATTAAAGTTGAATCAGTTTAAGAAAAAGAGAATAAAAGGGAAAGGAAAATTTTTTGCTCTAGATTATTTTATACGGATCCGAAAAATTGGCAACCTCATGGGACAAGGTTATTTTTCCTAGCTGAAT
This sequence comes from Artemia sp. Kazakhstan ARC1039, assembly GCA_029168905.1. NCBI lineage: Eukaryota > Metazoa > Arthropoda > Branchiopoda > Anostraca > Artemiidae > Artemia > Artemia sp. Kazakhstan ARC1039. Next base: position 54,182 of record JAQQPU010002527.1, on the reverse strand, counting down.
TAGGTGTATTTTTCAAAAATTACACCATTGTCATAACTTTATGCTGTGAAGGTTAATTTCATAACTTTACGCTATAAAGGAATAAAAATTTGGGGTCCAGAATCCCCCTCTCTTATTTTCTCTTGTCAGATTGGAAAGTTGGACGCTACTTAAGCCTATTTTTTTAATTCTATATTCGCGTTAGGTTTTCACTTCTTCATTCACGATGAAGTTTTATTTATTTTGGTTTTAATTCCTTCATTTACTTTGATTCTGACACTTCTTGACACTTCGTTACTTTGATTCTGATTTCTTATATGATTTTAATTTTGCCGCTCGTTAATTTTCACTGAAAAAAGAATGTCAGCTCAAATTTTCAACATCACCAAATAACGTTTCTTTTTTTGCATACAATTATCTTATTTCATGCTCCAATATCTTCAAATGTTTAAAACCCAAAAATTAAAAAAAAACTCCTGATGAACTCTAATTTTCATGCCAAACAGTATATTTTTTCAAAGTTTTATTACTCAAAGCATTAACTGTTAAATACGACTTTTCTTTTTATATAGTCAAGCCATTATTTGAAGAAAAAAGTACTTTAAAAATAGTTCAAATTATATATACAGATGAACTGCAGGTGAGAACATTGAGCATGACAGAACGGCAGCAATAATTTCATACCCGTTCCCTCTAAGGAATCTTCAATTCCACTTTAAAGCCTGTCTGTTAAGATTTGTGTCACCCCCATATTACGGCTAAAAAGAAAAGATAGTACACTCGAGCTATCTATAGACAAACTTAGAAGATGGCTTAAAAAAGATTCCACGAGTCTAAAGCAGAAAGGGTGGCTCAAAAGAAAAAAACATACGAATCAACGAGTCAAGTTTTAGAAAGCCAAATGTGTTCGTTTTCCCTTCTGGCATACGCTTCAGGAGTAATGCGAATGGTGTACGAAAATACATCACAGGCATAAACCAATGGTATTAAACTACGCTTTCGAACACGGAAATACAGGAAAGATGTTCTCTCCTTTTCTCTTTGGTTTGAACATATTTTTCTTTTCATTTACTTTGGACCAAAATAAATTCCTGATTTGAATATATCCCAATAATACTTATATATCAAATTTATACCATTATATAATTTGTTAGGATACAGTAATGGGCATAAGGACAAACAATATTTTGTTGTGTCAAAAGAAAAAAGAATAATAAGGAACGTGAAAGGATATAATGCAAAAATAATATTAAAGTTAACTACTTATTCGAACTTCAAACTAAGCAAAAGAAATCAAACTAAATGGAGAAACCAAATATACTAAACAACAAAGGTAAAAATTCGAGCAATAAGCAATAAGGACCCACAGCTGAACAAAACATTGATGGAAGATTTCCCGAAGGACCCGACGTTTAATAGCGCTAAAAAAACGAAAACAAAAAAAAAACATAGAAAAACAACAGTTAACAAAAGAAAAACAAAACATCTTCATTTTTTCCAGGAACACAAACAAACACAATACATAACTGACGTACTGATTAATAAACACGTTTTTTTTATGAATTAAATTGCTCCTCTAGATTTTGAAAAATGCTTCATCAAAAGAAATTAAAAAAAATCCTTCCTCCAACATTTCCGCAAATTGGCAAAAATTTTGCAAGTGTCTTAAACTAGAAAATTATCGCTTTTCCGATGAACAGTTAAAACAATTCTTTAAACTGGGAGGAAATATTTCGCGCTGAGGAGGGAGCCTGAGGAGTCAGGAGTAGGTATTCCTTGAAGTTAAAAATTAAAATACAGGGAGAGGAATTTCTTTCTTAAAATGTACGATAATAAAGACACTCAAACACACTTGTCTTTCATCCTATCGTTGCAGGATTAAATAAAATGCAGACGCCATGGGTGAACCCTAGAAAATCTCCAAGCAAGTTCTTTCCGACGGGCATAGCAATATGCTTCTAGATGAGAAGAGGAGTAGATACCAAGGTTTTGTATATAATTGCTGCAGGCTATTTGCTGGTTCTAAGATTACACAAAGAAATTTGGTTTCCATAGAGTATAAAAGAATTGTAATGCTCCAATACAAAGTTACAAGAAAAACAACCGAAACGTTAGCCCTGCTCCCCTTCACCGAGTCTCGTCTCATCTCCCTCTTACTTTATCATTTCTTAATAGGAGGGTAGCTCTAAAGAACTAAAAACGGTTGACAACAAAGAGGTCAATTCTTAATTCGGACAAAATGAATTTAAAACAAGCGAAAGTGGGGATTCAATTATTAATTACTTGCACGTTCTTTCATAGTCGAGGTTAAAGCACCTAATTCTTACAGGGAAGCGGAAAAAAAATATTTTCGTAAGGGTATAATCAACTACAGAAAACGTGTGTTTGCCTAGCAGCCACATGCCACCTGCCTTTACCTTCTATGCAATCAGAAAATTTTTCTTAAAGCTTATTTCGAGCTGTTTGAAGCAGTTGATAAAGGCAAAAGGTCTATGGTTAGGATTGGTTATCTAAACTACCAATTACTGCCACCCTTCTTGTAAGATCCCTTAAGACCGACGGGATTAGAATCCAAGCTTCATGGACAAAGACCAATGCTTCAGCAAAGGCATTTGACGAGTTTCAGTCCTGATGATGATTACAAAGAACTCCATGACATCCCTCATCAACCAGCCTCGATTGCGTTAACTACTCCGCTCCAAAAGTCCAGCGGGATCTATAGTGTCTAAATGTAACCATGTCATCCATTCCACATAACATACCCAATATTGTCCTTAAGCACTATAGTGCAAATATAGCCGGCCTTTTGCCATCCCTCTTCCGACTCTGCTTTCGCTCTGAACCCTTCTCAAGGGTGAGGAAGTTTGCCATCACTGTTATCAAGCCACATAGCAACCCCATCAAATTAGCTCATATAGGCCGATAAGCTACCTCTCTTGTATTGGTAACGTCTATGAATGCATTTTCAATAAAACCCTGATACATACCCGAAGTCAAATAACATTATTAGGGATAAGCAGTATGAATCCCACCAGAAACATTCGGGACTTGGTTGCCTTAATGCCCTGCATCAGGAGTAGCTTTGCTTTCTAGCCCGGGGGTAAGACATTAAGGTGCTGTTTTTCGATAATGCAAAAGCTTTCAATAGTTTGGCATTAGGGCCTGTCGGAAAAAAACTCCATGTGCATGGTATTTGTGCTCGTCTGCTTGGTTTCATGAGATTTTTCTAAGAAATCGTACTGTACATGTGGTGTTCGGCGGGTTTACTTCCAGTGAGTTTTTAGTGACGACTGGGGTTTCTCAGGGTTGTATCCTTTCAAGCAAACTTTTCCTGATGCAAATAAAACAACATAGTGAACAATCTCATTAACCCTTTATACCTTATTGCTGACAATACCACGGTCCATGCAGCTGTCTATTAACAAAATAATTCTGAATAAGCTTCCCTTCCCTACGATCAAATCTCCCAGTGATGGAAAAGTGGTAATACGCTGAGATGATAAACTTCAATGGATCCGCGACTAAAGAACAACTAATCCTTCGAAGAAAATTCTTACGTCGATGTCCTGACTTCATCTTCGAAGGTGAAGCTATCAAGAGTTGACAAATTCAATCTAAAGCATTGAATATGAAATTGAATATACTCGCTTTAAGATCTATTTATTCATTTATGTTATTACTTGTTGTATGTTTTTGCTATGATTGTTTATTTAATTTCTGTTCATTTTTTTTTTAAATTAGCAGCCAAAGAGTGGTCTTCGCATTATTGTACTTCTACTAAAATAATTTTTAATCCATATTAACAATAAAATAAAATTCTCTCCCGCAGAGAGGACGTCCCCCCTCCACAGGAAGTCCCCGCTTGCGGTGGCCATTTACAACAACAATTTCTGTTCGTTTTGGGTTTCATTTATTCTCTAATAGTAATTTCTGGTCGTTTATAGTTTGAATTTAAAAAGGTATTTGTATCTGCTGAGCTTTAGTTTAAAATGGCCTTTACTTTTCTTTGAACAACTTTATTTTTCGGAAGTTTTTTTTTATTAGTATAAATAAAAGTACATCTTTTTAAAATTTTGAGCAAAAGAAATATTTCTTTTATAAATATTAGAAATAAAATATTAGAAATATTTCATTTCTTTTCAGACATCTCCTCGGGTGCTCGACATGGTCCAATGGTCCTCCTGTAGGGAAAAGTTGGATGCGATTCTTCCTTCTAAAAGCCTGCTACCTTCTAGCTCCATTATCCCTCTGTACAAGTCTTGCATTAGGCCTATTATTGAATTTGGGTGTCCGCTTTAAGGCGGGCCTCCTAAAATCCTACTAGCACAACTCCAGAGGATCCAAACTATGACTTTATTGGCAAGTTATAGCACAGATCGGGTACCTTACTAACCTTTAAGAGAGGTATTTGATGGGTCGTCAATGGCTTGTTTGTACAAATACATCAACTACCCGTTCTAACGAACTATTTCTACTGGTTCGGTCGTTTGCCTAGCCAATACGGTAAATACGCAGAAAAACAGTCCATTTGGGTTACCTACCGGAAGACACAACCACCACTAAGTACTTTAAGAATAGCTTTCTCAGACACTGCAACTTCATTTATAATGATCTATCTATGGAAATTACCCCTTAAATTTCATCTGCTGATTCAATTAGAAGGAATATCAGCAGATACAATTTGAGGAGGAGAAAACCAAGGTAAATGGCTGACTAGTGGCAAACCAGGCACCAAGTTTCCGGTGGCACTCTTATTGGCACCAGTGGCAAACCAGGCACCATGAAAAATCCTCATAAAAAAACATTCGTGGTTGCTGTTTACCTGGTTCCATATTCATAATTTGTCTCAATATTATATAGTGTCTGTTCAGATAATAAAACTTTACATATACTCCATAGATTGAAATGATGCACTTCATACTACTACTACTAACAACTCACCGCAGCACCAAGCCACCTGAGGCCAACACAGCTACGCACGCTCCTCCTCCATCCAAATCCATTCAAACCCTCCCTCCACCCTCCCAGGAAGTTCATATTTCCCTTAAATCTTTCTTTACGACTTCCTCCCACCCCAACTGAGGACCTGCTTTCTGTTTAGCCCTAGACGGCTAGCCAAAAAGGACAATCTTTATCAATCTGCCATCCTTCATCCACAGAACGTGCCCTAGTCATCTCAACCTTTCTCTCATTATAGCCCTAGGAAGCGGGATTGAACCACACTTGCCGTACAGCCTACTGTTTGAAATTCGGTCAGTCAGTCGAGTACCCAAGACAATCCATATACAATTTCTCTGGAAAAAATCTAGCAAATCTTCCATATCTGACCACTGTCATCACTGTAGCTTCCAATATTCTAATCTTGGTTCGCAGACTTATCTTCCAATTCTTCCAAAATTTGTTTTCAAGTGTGAAAAAACACCTTGGGACTTGGCTATTCTACTTTTACCATCTTCACTGTACCCACCGTCTTTACTAATAATACTAGCAAGGTAAGTGAAGCTGTCCACTTGATCAATCTTTATGGTACAGTGCCTGAATGAACACCGGATAATACAGAATAAGTATTAAGAAAAAAAGTATTATATATACTCTCGTATAGAAAAAGATACGAGAGTCGTAAACAACCATGCCATAACCAAGAATGTTAAAACGGACGAGAACAATTGATCAAGTACACTATAAGATTTAAATCTCTTTTCCTTGGCTTTTTTTACTACCTACTTTTTTTTTACTTGTTTTTTTTTTACTTTGGCTTTTTTTTACGATATATTGATTAAAATGCATCATAACATACTCATAAACCTATGTTTCAACAAATATGTTACTTATTGCTCATGATAATAGTAGTTGAGATGCGGGATATAACAATATAAGGATAACAACCAAAATTATATTTGAGGAGAGATGAGAGAAGTGGGGCGAAGAAAAACGGAGCTAATGTTAAAACAGTAAACACCAGTAACTCAAACTACAAAACCCCAAGTGTCTCCCGTAGACAAAAAGAAAACAATACATCTTACTTATAAATCCCTTTGAACCAAGTAAGAATTATGATAAAACACTAATTAGTTTTAGGTAGATAACTCCACCAAAGCAAAAATCTGCAACAAGATATTAGTTGATAAAATCGGACAAGTAGATATTAGAGACATCGAATATTCAAAAAAAAAAAAAAAAAAAAAAAAAAAAAAAAAAAAAAAAAAAAAA
>JAQQPU010002527.1:37124-47893 GCA_029168905.1 Artemia sp. Kazakhstan ARC1039 | reverse complement strand
CCGGGTACCCCCCCCCCCTCTGGATACGGCCCTGGTGGACAGACTTGGCATTTTCCAAAGTGTTTCAGAAGGATATGCATGCCAACAATAAGCTGACTTCTTAGCAAAAAAAAAGGCGAAGTATTTTTGGCAAATATTTTAAAATTTTAGCAGATGGACACTCAATGAAGCAAAATTGCTGGGCCAAGCCATCAAGTGGAGTATTAAGCAAATTGGATGAGTAAATAGCTGCATAAAATCCTAGATTAAAATGTACTGATATAATCTCAGAACTTTTAATCTATCAGACATAAACATTTTTTTTTGCTCCCTGGACCTATCTTATTCATACCCGAGAACCACAATATTTTAAGGTTTTTCTTAATTTCAAAATTATGATGTTTTCTGAGGTAGTATTACATATTCGTCAGTGTTACCGTATTAAAACTTATTAGGTGTGACAAAGATTTTTATCCATAAAAATTAAAACAATGACAATCTGTTAATTGCAAAAGACAACTAAGCCTTCAAACAAAAGCTACAGCTTCTCGCTACCAAGCAGCTACAGCTACTCGTTCCCATGTGTTATTGGCTTATTTTACGCTGGTTTTTCATCCACATTTCTTTTTTTTTTTTAATATGGTATCCGTTGTAGCGAAAACTGCATAAGTACGTATGGAGGTCTTTTTCATTAAAATTGAATTCTTGATTTTTTTCAGTTTCTAAAGACATATATGGAAGCGTCAATCGCCGCTTAGCCGATTCAAACAATCAGGTTTCATTGTCAATGTCCTTGGTACTTCAAATAAATTTGCGTTAAAAACTTTTTAAAATGAGTGCTAAGCTTAACAATCATTATATTTGAGGATTTGCGTCCCCCACCCTCCCCCCCCCCCCCATCACTACCGCAGTATAAGTAAACAAAAGTTTATTTTAGGCTTAAAAAACTCCGTTTGGTGCTCCCCCAGAGGCTGTACCCGAACAGCATAAGAGATTGTAGATTTCCTTTAAAGGTGCAATTGTTTTTTGGAATGAACAGATTATTATTGTTTTCATTCTTATGGATGAAAAGCGTTAAAAAAAGGTACTTATGTATCATACCGAACACACTCAAGAAGTGAAATTAGGTTAATCATTCTTACTTCATAATATGCAGAATAATCATAGTTAACACATTTTGTATGAAGCCTCGCTATACCTACTGAGCTCGTTCTAAGCTATTCATATTTGTTTTAAATAAAGTAAAACAAACGCGTAAAAAAAAAATAGTATTTAATGTCTCTAAATATTTGAATTCATAAAAGAGGATTTCACTTCAAAATTTCAAACAGGATGCCCATGAAGATGCTAAATTTTGGGAATCCACCAAGAAACAAGAAGTAATTTTTGGAAGCATAATTTTATAGCAAAACCCTTGACGCACCCCCCCCCCCCCTCTTCCCTCCCCTTTCTTCACTTTTGTTTTTAGGGACCAATAGTCTTGTTTTGTCTTAAAATAGAAACTCTTGAATAAATAAGTTACAAAGGAATAGATTCTTTGATATTACAGAATAGAAGAATAGGAAAATATATAGAAAAAACAGAAGAAAACAGAATAGATAGAAGAATAGGAAAATAAGAAAAAAGCCATTTGTTCGTCCCAATCAAATAAGAGCCATATATTATTTTGTCAAAAATTAGCTTTATGTAAGTACAAGTCAAACTTAGTTTACAGAATCAATATAGACATAAAAATTCATTTGAATATAAAGCTCATATAAATATAAATAATCAATTTTAAAATATTTATAAATAAATTCATAAATACGTTATTATGTACAATGAAAAATAAATACTACAAAAGTGACTTTATAAATATAAATTAACTTAAATAAAAAAATATTAATATACAATGCGACTTATTAATTATGACTAAACAAATCCAACATAAAATAATTAATATTAATTGCAAATCATTAAGAGAATTATAAATGGCTTATTATTAATGTAAAAATAAGTCAACTATTCTGCATACAAATACAAACATAAACAAGACTTAGTTTACGAAATAGTCAGTACTCCTCAATCTTGTATCACAACAAAAACAAATAACAGTTCATCTGAAACATATCATATTATCCCCCCCCCCGGTCATGAAAAAGCAGGAAAATGACATGCTCTTTTTGATGATGACAGGAAAACTAGCCTCAAAAGCTAAGATGTAGTACAAAGATTTTAACATAAAAAATTAAAATATAAAATATAAATATTTCGTTTTTCATATAAATATATACAAAATTAAAAGATAAAAACAAATTATTTAAGAAAATACTTACGACAGAACTTTAGGCAGCTTCTTAGTAGGGATTGTTGTGACCAGTTGTCCCCATACAAGAGTGCCAAAACCAAAGAATACACACCACCCCCATTGCTCTAGGGTTAATGGTGTCGTTGCAAAAGCTAGTCCACCATACTGGATGATTAATATCTAAAAATAATTTACACCTATAAATATATAAGGTTAATAGTGTCCCAAGGTTAATGGTATCGCTGCAAAAGCTAGTCAACCATACTGGATGATAAATTTCTAAAAATAATTCATGTCTATAAATATATAAAGTTAATGGTGTCGTTGCGAAAGCTAGTCAACAATACTGGATGACAAATGTCTAAAAATAATGCAAGCCTATAAATATATAAGGTTAATAGTGTTCTAAGGTTAATGGTGTTGCTGCAAAAGCTAGCCAACCATACTGGATGATATATTTCCAAAAATAATTTATACCTATAAATATATAAGGCTAATGATGTTCTAAGGTTAATGGTGTCGTTGTGAAAGCTAGTCAACCATACTGGATGATAAATTTATAAAAACAATTTATGCCTATAAATATATAACGTTAATGATGTTTTAAGGTTAATGGTGTCACTGCAAAAGATAGTCGACCATATTAGATTATTAATATCTAAAAAATAATTTATGCTTATAAATACATATTAATGGTGTCATTGCGAAAACCAGCCAACCATACTGGATGATGTATCAGAGGCTTGATGGGGGAAAATCCAAAACTATTAAGCCCTACTTAACCAGTAGACCTAAATCTAAAGTCTACTAATCAAAATTTTAAACTTAGTAGATTGGTCTTAGTAGACTTAGTTGACCTTATCAAATAATCATCAAATGACCTCATCAATCAAATACGACATCTTAGTTGATGGACAAAAATTCAAAACTATCAAGACCTTCCTTACCAGTAGACCTTAAGTCTAAAGTCTACTAATCAAAAGTTTTAGACTTAGTAGATTGGTCTTAGTAGACTTAGTTGACTGGTTTGATTTCTCTTAGCGAACGTCCTCTCCTACTGTTATACGAGTGAAGAGTCGAACGAGGAACAAGAATAAAATAGCGGAGAAAAATATAAAAAGAAAGTAAATAGTTAAGAATATTCTGGGTTTTTGATGACTCGAATCTAAAAAGACTAAGGGAAGTCTCTAATTTTGTTTTAAGACTTAGTAGACTAGTGAACTTATTAAAAACTTCTCACGTTCAATGCAACTGCTCGTATTCACTATGTCAATCTTAAAATTTATTTAAATTTAACAAGTATCTATTTTACAGAAAATCGTAGGTTTCAAGAAAAAAAACCTATAAAAAAATTATAAATACCCAAGATAACCTAACTAAGTTCACCTTCTTTTTTACTATTGGTTCCATACCCACCGCATAAAGCCAAATGATCATTTTTAAACTAGTAATTGACTGTTAATTACCGAGGTTACTAATTATTAACGTAGACTGTAAGGAACAAGAAATACCTTGAACAAATTTGTCCCAAAAAAAAACCTCCCACTTCCCAAAACGAAAAATTTTCCCCTAGAAGGAAATAATACAAGAAGTGAAAGTGCCTAAGTTCATTTAGATAGTATATATTGTATATAGATTTCTAGTCTCTAAGAAAAAAGACTAGAAAGGTCTACCTGAGAGACAAAAGTGATTATCCAAATTCCATAGAAAATCATATTGCTGAAAATCCCTTCGAACACATTTCGCTGGCCATGAATTTTTCGGGCGTTGATCTCGTTAAATAAAGTCATCATTACGAACGTATTGAAAATCACAGTGAAATGTTGAGACGGAGGGTCATGGATGTCAGCTCCCCTTCCAGAGTCAATCCTCAATAAATGCTCCCCTAGAATAAATATCATTATGAACTATTGTTAAAGNGCATTGCCGAGCTCGGCACCTCTGTATGAGCGGCAGTTCTGGACAGACGAAAGCCAGCGTCGTCGAACAATGATGTAGTCAAGTATATTTTTGGTCCTGCCATCATTGCTGTACCATGTGTACTTTGCAATGTCTTTTCTCACAAACCAGTTATTTGTGACTGCTAGAGGGTGGGTGATGGAGCAACTGAGCAGCCGCTCACCATTATCATTCAGAGGGTCAACTGTCACAGGTCCAACAGCAGCATCGTACAGACCAGAGCTGTTAGCCACACCAGTGTTAAAATCTCCTAGGACTAGGAGGAAATCGTGTGGAGGTGCGGAGGAGAGCTCGGAGGACAGTAGCGCATAGAAGTCGTCCTTATCTTCATCTTGGGCCTCGTTTGTCGGTGCATAGCAGGTATGAACAGTTATCTTCCCGTGCTTGCCGTCAATTCTCGCTCTCAGTAGATGTGATGAGATAGGCGTAAATGACAATAAGGCTTTCCGAGCGAAATTGTCGAGAACAAGGCCAACTCCCCCTTTTCTTTGGGGTCCACCAGACCAAAGAAGTGTCCGCCCTTCTCCAATATCTTCTTCGCCACTTCCCGTAAGGTGAGTTTCTGTTGTTTCTGTTATTCCTGCGATCGTCACTTTGTATTTTCTTGCTTCTTTTGCTAAAAGAAGCTTAGAACCAGGCTGGTCCAGCGTCAGGACATTCCAGGTGGCGACATTAATGCCACCTTGGTCAACGATGTTCAATGGGGTACGTCCTTGGGCAGGCATGGGTCCAATTGGGAGAGTAGGTTGGGCATCCGAGGCTGTATATTCAGTTCCATTCGTAGCAAGTAATTTCAGGAGGAGTGTTGCTAGCCCAACCGCCCCTAGGTGCATTTAGTTCTCCGGTGGCTAGCCGGGTATCCAGAAGCACGTGAATTCAGCTCTGCATGTGCCATGAATGCATGGGAGCAGACTTCGGACGAGCACCATTGTCAACGGTTAGAATATAATTGACAAAGAGAATCAATTTATATATAAAGAGTATGGGTAACTTCAAATAAGTATGATCATGTACTACAATTATGTGAGTGAGAAGTTTAGTAAAGGGCGAATCACAAGAGGAACGAGATTGAAGTAGCGGAGAAATATGACAAAATACAGTAGATAGTTCAAAATACACTATAGTTTCGATGACCAGAATCTGCAAAGATTAGTGAAATTGATCTGTCAAATAAATTCAATATATTTATTTTCAAGTTAAACAGGGTTCATAATACGCACGTAATTTACTATGCTATGTGGTTATGTTACGTTATGTTAAAACCTTTCACACTTAAACAACTCCTTTCACACTAGGCTAACGTAAAAATCAATAAAATCATCAAGATCATAAAAAAAGATCAATATCTACTTGTTTAAGCTTTAAGCGAGCCACATAACAAAATTAGAAAGAAATGTTTGATGAAACAGCGACATAAAAATCAAATAAAAGAGATCGATTCAATTAAAATGAAATTTGGGAATTGAAGGAAATGAAAAATAAATTTGCCTGAACACTAGTTTTTAAAACATAAGTTTTGGTCCAGAAAAATTTAAATATTAACCATCGGCTGATTCCCAAAGACAGCTACATCTTTAAAGGAAACCTACACTTTCTTAAACTATCGGTGCCACGTGTTTGTAGCATTGTTCTGGTGTCATGTACTTTCGCATATGTTCGGTGCCATATGGTTATCGTCATAAGTTTTTATTAATTTTTGACCCATGTTTTTTGTTATACATTAAGAACCCGTTACTGCCAAAAATTGTTTAACTGCATAGGAATGCCTTTTTGATCAAATTTGAATTTTAGATTTTTCTAACCTTTTTTTTTATACATATGTTTATTTAAGGTTTTGCTTAACAAACGTAAACATTCAGATTTCATTTCCACTGTATTTAGTTCTTTAAAGATTATTAAATATAGGGCATTAGAAAAAGAGCAGTTTACTTTCTAATAGTAAAGAATGAAAAATTGATACATATGTGTAGTCACAAATTAGAAGAACTTCGAAATAATTAACGAAAATAAAATAAAAATTAAGAGAATTGAACCTGAAAATTTTACTTAAATCAATTTGTTAAATCAATTTAGTTCAATCAAATTAAATTCATCAATTAAATCAACTGTTAAAAAGAGAGAGGGTCGAATAATGTATGCAAGGGCTGGTGGTAAAATCAGAAGCCTAACACGCAGCAGGCACAACTTGAACGGCACAGATGATCGGGTGTTCGAAGGCGCCACAAGCTGAAATGCCTCCAACTAAAAATTCACATGCTGGTGTAAAATAATTATATTATATTTGTCTTCACTTACCTAAAGAACTTTTTAATTTCCTATTATAACGAATACAAAATTAGTAAACATACATTCAAAATTTGAACAGCGATTTCATAAATAAAATAAAATTTTTAATGAAGTTAATGAAGCGTGTGGGTGCTAGTAATAAAATTTACAACCTGACGTAATACTAGTGGCAATTCTCACCTCAGCTGCACCCGGTGCAAAATATTGATTAGCCCCCCCCCCCCCCCCCCACCTCCTGTCTCCCAAACAAATTTCAGGTCAACTTTTAACATATTTTTTATTTATTAACAAAATTATTTTCAATTTATTAATTAATCAAAAGTTAATTTTTTTATTATTTTTTTAGTTAATAAATAAGTACTAATTATTTTAATTTAAACATTTGAATTATTACTATTTGGATTATAACATTTGGATTATATTAATTGATTACTAATTATTTTCATTTCTAAAATTACAAAATGATTATAACCGTTAGGTTTTTAATTTGAAATTTTGCACCCGTAAAATTTGTGCACCCGGGCAAGTGCCCACTCGGTCCCCTCTCCTAAAAACACCTCTGCCGTACTACAGGCAAACTGTAGCCCACAGACTGCAACAGACTGAATATAATTGCAACTTTCATTCACTTACCAAGAAATAGTAAGCAGAAAATAATAGTCATTTGATAAACAGCTTGTCCAAGTATATTTTTCATCATGGTTCTAGATATCAACGGCTTTGTGCGTCCGTAAGGTTTACGTGTAAGAAGATCAGCGGTGGGCATCTCAGTTGACAAAGCCAAGGAAGCTAGTGTGTCCATAATCAAGTTCACCCATAACATTTGAACCGCCTATAAACATGCAAAAAAATTGAGTAGTAAATTTGTTAGTAGTAATATTAAGAATGATAGGCGATGCATTTTCGGGCTGCAATAAAGCGCCGACTATTGTGATCGTGATTACAATAGTCGGCATTATTATAATACTATGATGACTTTGTGATCGCCGTAAAGTTACCAAAACTTTAAACAGGACAAAAAATATATAAAAATCGTTTTATATAAGAAGAAAAAACTCCATAGTTAGTTTTCAAATAATTGGACAATATCCTTACAGAGAAGAGCAGTCACAGCTTAAAAACACAGTTCACAAGAGAAAAGAAAATAATAAACAATCAAGAAATAAAAATAACAAAATTTAATAAGTTAAACACATACAAATAATAATAAACGCATATAAAAGGCTTAGTTTACCTATGTCTAAGTAAAATTACTTCTCGTCTTGTTTTGATAGATTTAATGCTTATGATGCTAAATAACGGGTTTGAGCGGAGGAATACTCGTAATAACGATCATATCAAGCAGTTCGTGGTAACGAACTGTAAGTAAGGAGCGATCTGGCTCAATAGTAACCGAAACTCTAAAAAACGGAATTTTGATACCCGTAGATACTTCAAAGCATCGGGTTTTTTATGCTGATTTCAAATATATAAGTTTCATCAAGTTTAGTATTACCCATCAAAGGTTACGAGCCTGAAACTATTTGATTTATTTTCAAAAAAAGGGGAAACACCCCCTAAAAGTGATAGAATCTTAATGAAAATTACACCATCAGATTCATTGTATCAGAAAACCCCACTGTAGAGGTTTCAAGCTCCTATCTGCAAAAATGTGGAATTTTGTATTTTTCGCCAGAAGAAAGATCACGAATGCGTGTTTATTTTATTTATTTATTATTATTTTTTCTCAGGGGTGATCATATCGATCCAATGGTCCTAGAATGTCGCGAAAGGGCTGATTCGAACGAAAATTAGAAGTTCTAGTGCCCTTTTTAAGTGACCAAAAAAATTGGACGGCAACTAGGCCCCCTCCAAGAATCATTTTTCTCAAAGTCACCCGATCAAAATTTTAAGATAGCCATTTTGTTCAGAATTGTCGAAAATCTAATAAATATGTCTTTGAAGATGACTTAATCCCCCACAACCCCCGGGGGAAGGGCTGCAAGTTATGAACTTTGTCCATCGTTTATATACAGTATTGGTTATTGGGAAATATACAGACGTTTTCAGGAGGGATTTTTTCTAGTGGGGGGTCGGGGGGAGGGGATTACATGGGAGGATCTTTCCATGGGGGAAGGGACATTTTTATGAAGAGCGCGCTGATCCAAGCATTATTTAAAAAACGACCAGAAACTAAATAAAAAAAATTCAACTGAAAGTAAGGAGCAACATTAAAACTTAAAACGAACAGAAATTATAACGTATATGAGGGGGGTTTGCCCCTTAGTCAATATCTCGCTCTTTACACTAAAGTTTTTTTTAGTACTTTCAAAAGAGTACTCTCTCCCTCTCTCTCTCGCTCTTTTTTTCTTTCGCTCTTTTTTTTCTTTCGCATGTGGATTTTTTTCTTCCTTGCGTAGCAATGAGTAATGTAGGAAGTATAAAGTAAATGTGAGATGTATGGCATATTAGGTTGCTTCGATAAACTTGCTAAAATAGAAATACCAGCAACTATAGGGACCCTCGACAATTATGTGTCGTAGTTAGGTAATGGAAATGGTGGTAAATTTAATCTAAAATCTTGTGATGGTTTAATAAATTAAAGTTTTAATAAATCTGTTGAAATTAAAATGGTATAAAAATGTTGATACACAAAACAGTAAGTTGTAAAACCACCCCGCCATAAAAAAAAAATAAAATAAAAAGCTGTTCACCATCTATAAGAAAAAATATGATATTTAATATTTTCTGCATAATTTTTTGCCTTTGCACTTCTGACCACTATAGCGAGTGAGTTAAGCTTTTTATTGTAAAAAAAAAAAAATGGTCTTGAACCATCTTTTGGGGTCATGCCCTCTTTGTGATAATTTTATAGACCAAACCATTTAACATGTCACCAAACTTTGTTCAAGACAATTAGTTCGCGTGAATTCACGACAGGAGTACTTCATTTACGGTTTTGATACTGTTGCATACCCGGAGTTACTTTTTTGGTGTTTATGCTCGAGATTCGAAGTTAAAACTAATTTTAAATATTCAAGAAAAATTAGAAATGCATTTGGTTCAATAATGTGGCTTCATGGCATCTATCGTCGTGATATTTTAAGTTCTCTTTTTAATGCAGTTGCCTTCACACATGTTTTCTATACTGCCCCTCCTTTTCGAGATTTAAAGATCTTTGATTCGTCTTCAACGCGCGTTTACTAGAAATTAGATATTGTAATATCTTACTAGGTTTTCCAATTTGTTTTAGTAACACTGAATTAGTTTTGACATTTAATATTATAGAGCCGTTATAAGGTAAATAATTTTTTTTTTTTTGTTATTATTATTATTACTCTTTTCTAACAAACTAGCACAGTTTCATAAGAGGCATAGATGAGCCAGTGACTTTCAGTTATGCATCATTTTGTTAAGAGAAATCGAATATCTTGATTCTTAGGGAAGTTAACCATCGCCCTACCCCTTTGTGGAATTACGTTTATAGTACTACGTTTTAGTACTTTTTTTTACGTTTTTACGTTTTTACTACGTTTTAGTTACGTTTTAGTACTATTCTAATTAAACGGCCTTTTTGATTCAAGGGTCATTATTAAAAAATTGGACAAAATTCAAACTTTAGCGTAAAGAGCGAGGTATTGACTAGGGGGAAATCTCCTCATATACGTAATAATTTCTGTTCGTTTTAATTTTTAATGTTGCTCCTTACTTTCAGTTGAAAAAACTTATTTTTTTTTTTATTTAAGTTAGTAGTAATATTAACAATAATAGCAAGAATTATAAAAAAATAGAAGCATTTCGGAATGCAATAAAGAGCAAACTATTTTGTGACTTTGTGGTCGCCGCCAGAGACTGAACTAGCACTATCTTATTAATAACGATCATATGATTAAGGTGATCATAAACAATCATATGATTAATGTGATCGTAATAACGATCATATTATTAACAATAATAGCAAGAATTATAAAAAAATTAGATGCATTTCGAGCTGCAATAAAGGGCAGAATAATTTGGTGATATTGTGGTCGCCGCCAGAAACTGAACTATCACTAAGAATAGCAACGTCTCCACCCGTGAAATTGACTGTCTACCAAGCGAATAGAAGGCAGTAATTCCGGTAAATACTGAATATACAACGAAGTAATACTATACATAGACTATATATAATTTCTAAAAATAATTTTGTTATTTCTATAAATGTAAATTTTAATTAAAATTATAACTATAATTTTTAATTAACAAGTTTATATATATATATATATATATAAATATATAT
>JAQQPU010002527.1:0-37024 GCA_029168905.1 Artemia sp. Kazakhstan ARC1039 | reverse complement strand
TTGGTAATGGTAAATATATAAAAAGCTAGAAATGGATGTGATATTTTTTCTCGCTTTTCCATCATATCTGGGGGATATTTCACGACATTTGAACTGTGTTTAAAACAGAAAAAAATGTTGTATATAACAATCCCTTGTTATTTGCTAAAAAGATTACGTATCTAGTTTTCAATCATTAGAAAGTATCCATACAGAGCAATTACAGATGTAAAATCTCGTTCAAGTGCGTTGAAGAGAAGAAAAAGAAACAATTGGAAACTAAGAAAAAATCAATTATGTAACAATAGAAAATTTCACTTATAACATGCCTATAAAAGTAAAAGAAAATATAGTATCCACACAAGTAACGACTGAGACCACACTGCTTTTCCATCATACAAAAAACAGGAAATCAATGAGGACATTTTCCAAAAATATTGATTAAAAGAAAATCTAAGCAAATATTTCAGCCATTTGACCAACAGTCGCCTTCAAGAAATAGAAGAAAAACTAAAACATAGAAAAATCAAACCAATAATTTTTGGGTTGTTTTCTTGTGTTTATGTGCCAGAGCATGAGGGGTGTACTGAAATTACCTTCAATGTGATCTTCTTCAAATAGATATCTGGAAAATCATCTTATTTTATATAATTTGCAAGTGTCCGTAACAAGTAGCCAATCAGGTGAGTTTATACACGAATAGCTGATGGCAATATTTCTCCAGAGTGCTTTTACAATTACAATCCGGTTCGTTTCCAATCATCACAATAGAGTATAAACTGTTTTGTTTCACGGCAAGGGGATTCGGTTAAAACTTCCATTAAGAATTTTCTATGGTGGGGGGGGGGGCTTGTAACCATAGAGTTTGGGAAAGGGGGCAAAATACTTTTCTTCGATTCTCATAAGAGTAAGAAAGAACACTACAGATTTTCTTCAATTTTAGGCGTGTCATTTGACAGACTCTGCCTAGATTAGGATAATATTTGATGGTTAAAAAATAGTTTTACAGTATAATTTCATATTTATCATTA
Organism: Artemia sp. Kazakhstan ARC1039; assembly: GCA_029168905.1. NCBI lineage: Eukaryota > Metazoa > Arthropoda > Branchiopoda > Anostraca > Artemiidae > Artemia > Artemia sp. Kazakhstan ARC1039. The sequence goes on along the minus strand of JAQQPU010002527.1, from coordinate 36,014 downwards.
TTTTCCAGGATGTCTTTTTATACATAAAAAAAGTCACTCAAATACTCTGAAACTAAAATCTCAAAAAATCTGCGAAAAGTGTCTCAAAAAGTGCCAACTGAATTTACCTTGAGAGGTGAATCTTGAATAAAACAGGCGCCAATAAAAGCAACGACAACAGCAACAACGTTGACAGTCAATTGAAATTGAAGAAATTTAGCAATTGAATCGTATACATTTCGTCCCCACATAACAGCTTTGACAATACTTGTGAAATTATCGTCAGTTAGTATAATATCAGAAGCTTCTTTGGCCACATCTGTACCAGCAATACCCTGAAATTATAAATTGTTTCCAATTAATTACATTTTCTAATTGATTAATTAGTTTTCTAATTAACTACATTTTCTTATTGATTAATTACCTTTTCTTATTAATTAGATTTTCTAATTAACTAATTAGCTTTCAAATTAATTTTATAAAATTAATTTTCTAATTTAATTAATTAATGCTTTTAACTAATTGTTCATAATTAATTACATCTAATTAATTGTTTCTAATAAATTAAGTTTTTAAAACTGTAAACAAATTTACAGTTTTGTTTACTTTGTTCCCCGAATTTCAGGGTAACTAATAAATAAAATAAATAAACAATCTTGTGATACAATTATATATTGTTGCTATTGAAAAAAAAAGTTCAAAAATAAAACTTGTTGCTCCTTTCCTAATAATTTGAGAGCTAATTTATTTTCCATTGTTTTTACTGTTTGGAAGCAGTTTCGTCAACAATTCTAAGCAATTCAACCCTTTCAAGTCTAAACGACTTAAAGATGCAATTTAAGAGTTGAGGATTTGGCACCCCTTTAACAGGGTCCCAGCAGCCTTCTCATCTTGAGCGCTATACCCATTTCTTTGAGCGCTATACCCTGAGTTCTCGGCGATTCTATTGACGACTTCAAAAATAACAATCGTTCACGTTCGTAAATATATTAATGAAGTGGTAAAGAAAGGAGAATAATTTAATTATGTGTTTTTTGTTACTTTTCTTGCGAGGGCAAAAAAAGACTGATATCTATGTTGCTTACCTTGTGATTTGTATTATCAAATAGTGCGTTGCACGCCCTTGTTCGGCTTGTAACAAATTTATCATTACTATTAAATATGTTTTTTTGAAGTTTATCAAATATCTCGGGACCCCAAATTTACCCTAAATCTGCATGTGTCACCCAGCGGTATCCTATTCCTCTTTATATCATACGGCACCGTAGAGTACCAATGTTAAATTGGTATAGTACCTATGTTAAATTATGCGCAGGTGAGTTCCTTCTATTTTAACACCTCTTTGTGCAATACAGAATTTCAAAATAAAAGTGAATGTAATGGAATTATGGCAATCAGGTCTATTAAAAAACATATACAATACTAAAATTCGTTCCAGATCACTTTCCTTTGTAGAGATATCGAGTTCTCATCCTAATATCTCTTAAATTAGGACCTTTTTTATAGGTCGCAAATTTATGATTTATTTTCAGGTTTTTGTAGAATGTTAGAGCAATTTGTACAAATTGAATTTACAAGCTTCATTCATAATCTACTCTCTTTATTTATGAACTTAAAATACAATTTTATACTATTTTCGACTTAACAAATTGGTCAGTATCCGAGACTTGAATTTTGCTTATAAGATCTAAAAAACTCTTCCACGCCTTCTTTTCTTAGTGCTACTGCTTGCAAACAAAAATTGATTCTAATTTTCGTGTCATTTCCTACCTTGTCATTGGTTGTTATAACAGCCAATCAAATGGTCTCAACCACAAATACTGAAACTTAATGAGTGTTATTCGGGGCAAGCCGCATTTAAGTGGTAAGAAAGTGGCAGGCGTAAAAAACAATGGAAAGCGATGCTGGCTTTATAAGACCAGCCGGTAAAATTAAACCACAGTTTATATAATTATCCAGTATGATCTTTCCCTATCTCACCCATTATAAAAACCCGGACCAAGGTGCGAGTGCTCCAGAGAACGTTTTTGCAGATAGAAACATAGGCGGCATCAGATCTTTTCACGGGTAGACAAGTCAGACTGTGATCTAATCGGAAACAAGTGGAAACCCGCTATTACGAATAATGCACTTTGTTGGAAACAATCGGAAACAGACTAACCCGCTAATGCAGAAAGAAGTGGGAGGAGCTATTTGTTCGCACCGAGAACGAAGACTAGAAATGATCTGCGATAAGCTTACTGGATAATTATATGAACTGTGAATTAAACCAACTATTCGTAGATAACGAGTGAAACAGCAATCTATTTAAAAAATGACCACACTTCTATGGTCATAATCAATTCTTATGAATAAACAAGCGTTAATGGACTCGGCAAATTTTTAAAATTGGATTCCTTTCCTGGCGCAGTTGCCAATAAAATGATGAAATAAGAAAAAACTGGAAGTCTTGTTAAAATCATGAACGCATTAATTTAAATTAAATACCACAAGCCAGAAATCGCTTTCCAAGTCTAGCCAATTCTTGCCTTCTCACGAACAACAGTCTTTCCACTAGTACCGAAAAAGGCCAGTCTCATGTTACCGAACATGTTATTCAATATTTGGAGCAAGACAAATAGGATCTTCATTTTGATCACTTTTGGGAGTGGTCACCCGTCGCAAGTGTTTTTTATATCTTTTTTGGGGGTGGCTATTAGAAATTTAGTTCTTATGTTTTTCGGTAATAAATCATTCTTGATTTTCTTTAGATCACTGACTTTTAAAGTGGGCACTGGAACTATTCAGGAGGGTGGTGATATCCATAAGTGCATTATAGTGATTGCAAATAGTGAACTACAGATGCGTTGCAAATAATGACTTGGGGTGACCTAAGATTACTACAGCCGAAAATAGTCCGAGAATGACTTAAGTTGTTACCAGAACATCTTTTGTGCGACAAGCAAAAGTTCTCCGAGTTATGTATTACCAAATATAGGGAATAATAAACAAATAATATATAAACAATATAATAACAAATAAAAACACATAAACAAATAACAAGTAAAACAAATAACAAATAAAATAACATAAAAAACAAATAATAATAAAAAAATAACAATGACAAATAATAAACAAATAAAAACATATAACCAAATAACAAATAATAAACAAATAAAAACATATAAAAAAATAACATAAAAAAATAAACAAATAAAAAACAAATAATAATAAATAAATAAACAAGAGGGTTTCCAACTGTTTTAACTGTTTTGTATTACCTTTCTATTCTGAATTCTATTCTGAATAATTTACATTTTTTTTACAATATCTTACAAAAGATAAAAGCAATAATGCATATATCCTTCTGTTTAATTACTATTCAAAGATAAAAAAAAAGATTTTCTGGGGGGAGGCGGGTCTGGGTATATTATTCAGAAAAGGATGTGGTGGATCACCTACCACCCCCCGGTAGGTAGGTTCTGAATATTAGGAGAGTGAATACATTAAAACTCACCATTGCAAATCCCACATCAGCTTTTTTCAAAGCCGGACCATCATTAGTGCCATCTCCTGTGACAGCAACAACTTCTCTGTTATCAGTCAACTTACTATCAATTATTCCTTTCACAAGAGTATATTTGTCCGTGGGGGACGACCTCGCAAGAACTTTTAATCGAGGCCATACTTTGTCTAATAACTCTTGTTGAACCTAAAAGTAGATAATTAAGTTGATAATAAGATAAATTAATAGATTTAAGGAAAGGGTAGCCGCTGGGTACCGAAGAGACACAACCCGAGAATTGAGGGTTTTGTTCTGACATCTCTCAGTTAAATTATTTGAAATGAATATATCAAATATATTAAGTTACTTATCTATTATTTACTAAACTATTAACTATACAATTTTTATTCTTTTTACAATGATAAATTATTTCATTTATATTTAATAACACAAATCGAATTTGATAAGTTGTATTTATAATAATGTATTAACTATTACTAATTAATTAATTAAATTATTAATTATTATCATACATTTCAAAAGAAAAATTTTGCAAAAAATTAACGACACGCTCATTCATTTTGGGATAAAAACTAGAAGTTAATAAAATCCACTTTGAAAGCCCTGGTCAAGTCTAAAAACTTCGTAAAATAAAAGTCAGATTCATCAGAAACAGGCAAGATGAAACTTTTTCATTACTAACCCTTTCGAGGAATTTCACTTTTCCCGAATTTCCCAAATAAATTGTTTATTTTTTCATAGAAATGTATAAGAGTTACTGAAAACTATGAAGGACGTTGGAAACATCTTACGATTTTGTAAGGGCATCCTTCATTCTGTCGAGGCTTCGGAATATTACTTTTGGCGGAGTGGATGGAGGGGGGGGGGGGTAGAAGCAAAAAAAACTTGCAAAGTGTATCCAGAACAGCGTACTATGGAAGATTCTTTAGACAAAAAGTTGACAAATTCAGACAAATGAAACTCAGAGAGGAAAGAAAATAACAGAATGAAAAATAAAATCAAAAAGAGGTGAAAAAAACGAGGATTTTGTCAGCCAGTGGCGAACCATGAAGAAAAAGAAATAAGCAAATATTTCAACAAGGACGTCTGCCAAGTCGGCCTCAGTGCTAAAAAAAAAGAAAGAAAACAAAAACGAAACCAACGAAAATCGAATTTCATTGGGAAATCGGATTTTCGTTGGTTTCTTTTTTGTTTAGCACTGAGGACGACTTGGCGGAGGTCCTTGTCGAAATATTTGCTTATTTCTTCTTCTTCATGGTTCGCCACTGGCTGACAAAATCCTCTTTTTTTCACCTTTTTTTATTTTATTTTTCATTCTGTTATTTTCTTTCCTCTCTGAGTTTCATTTGTCATGTATAGCCAGTGTGGTCTTAGAATGTATCTATGACAAATTCAGGGAAACGGATATAATTGACAATATAAAAAATATGATATAACTGAGCGTATTTAGAGAAAAACTTAATAAATTCAAAATATTTACATAATTGAGCATTACTGTAACTAATTTCAGCATATAAGTGAAATAATGGTCTTTGATTCCTTTTTTAAAGATATAAAGGAAATGCAAAAGAATTCCGTCATTCCGTAAATGCTATGAATAAGACTAAGGCCATTACATATTTGCATACTCCTAACTCTGATCTGAGAGATTGGCTTTAATGCAAGAGAAGGAAAAAAAATTATTGTAATAACAAGTTCCCAAGGTTAACTGCCGACAAAAGTCAGAAAATCAAAATTGATCACTATCAAAATCATATAAATGATAGAAATCTAGGCTAATTTATAGTAATTTGTTATTCTTGCAAAAGACCAATCTTAGAATATTTGCGAAGAAAAAAAATTACTTTTCCTCAGAAAAGAAGAGAAAGGGCAGGAGAGATATATGTTTACAGGTGCAAAGAGGTCCACCCATTGTAGAAAGAGAGGTACTTTGTCCAGGGAGGAGCCGAAATACAAAGAATGCATTATTATCACTTGAAAGTCAAAGTTAGACTTAGAAAGAACAGGCTTCTTCGATTTCAAGGAGCCGCATTAAAACTTAAACAAACATATTTTGTCTTTCAAAATCTTTGGTCTTAAAAATGCGATTTTTGAGATGAAAATACAGATAAATATAGAAAGAGAAGGAGAGAGTGATAGAGAAGAGGAGAGAGAGAAGGAGGGAGAGAGAGAGGGGGGAGGGACATAAAGAGAGAGAAAGAGAGAGCAAGAGCGAGAGAGATGGAATTTTCACTAACATTTAAGCACAGCTTCAAGATTACACATACAGAGGACTTAGAAGCCAGTCTATACCAGGTTGTGCAGATTTGACAGAGATTAGTAGCAGAATTCAGAAATCTGGGATATTTTCTAAGAGTAATATCTCTAGTAGTAAAAAAAAACCGAACCTTTATCTGCTTTTTAAACGTAATTTTGAAGAAAAAATATAACAAAAAAAAAGTAAACAAAATCATTTGTTGGCTTAAGTTTTAATTACAAATTTAATAGGCTGCATATTTTTCGTTGTAAAATTCACGCCTCTCCGAACATCTTACCGAACAGTCGAATACTAGTTTTTAATTTTGTAGGGTACAGACCACAACAAGTGGCTAAACAAAATGTAGAGTACCTTTTCTGGTATATCCGATAAATATTTTATCGGTATCTATCTCGTCCACCCTAAGGCTTTTTCCAAATTTTTAAATTAACATTTCAGAAGTCAAAATTCTGATCCAATTTTTGTAATTTTTAATTCTGGATTCAAAATTTTTAACAGGGTACACAAGGTACAACCTCAACATGAACACAGTGCTGCACCTTAACGTAACCACAAATCCCATAAACACAAACTGTAAACACAATACTCCCAATGTGTAAAGCTATAGACGCAAGAAAAAGCATTGCAAGATCTACGTTCATGCTGGAAAAAAAATTCTATTAAAGATCTAATTATTTATTTTCCTTCGAGTTTAATTAACTATTATTACTATTATTTACATTTGTACTTACTATTGATAAACTGCTATTATTTACTATTATTCATATTCGAAGTGATATTCTATAATAATCACAATAAAACTTTCCATAAATTTTGACAGCATTCTAACATATATTTATTAAAACAGGTTTCGTTATTATTTTTCTCATATTTATAGGTTGACTTACCTCTCCGTTTTGGTCCCTAACGGCCTTATTGAAGTCCTTCCCCTCAAGAATAAGACAATCTTGATCCTTGGTAACGATTCCACATTTCATTGCAATAGATCTAGCTGTATTTATGTTATCTCCAGTAACCATTCTTACAGTAATTCCAGCACGCTGACACATACGTATCGCTTCCGGTACCTATAACATAGAATAAAATATGTTTATTCATTACAAGAGCTTCGAACAAACATGACTATGTCAATATATAAAAAATGAATTAAACATCGAAAAGAGCTACAAAAGATGGCAACAACTAAAATCCACAGCAGGAAGAACTATTTCAAGGTCAGTCAATGTCAGCACAATGAGATACGAGTATACGGAAAACATTAGGAAATAAAATCAATGGCTAAAATGGCTAAAATGGCAAACAAAATACTACTCAGGAACTACAAGTCTTGTAAGCCAAGTAAAACGGGAGGGTGGCTATCCTCAAGTCATTTTTGGTCCTTAAAAAGTGCATTACGACTTAGAAATTCCAATTGAATGTTCAATGAGCCCTTTTCAAACTTTCATGACCACCCTTCCATGAGAAGTGGCAAGGGAAAATGTTTTTTGCCCCTTGTCAGGTCTGTTTAGGGAAAAAAAAACATTTTTTATCTTTTCCTTATCCACTGACATCCCCTTAGTCCGGGAGTTTAAGAAGTTTTAGGACAGATAGAATTTGTTTATTTGTCACCAGCTTAAAACTAACTGGAGTATATCAATACAGAAAAAAATGAATCAAATAATGAAAGGAGATAGAGAAACAGCAAAAACAAAAATCAACATCAGCAAGAACTATTTCAAGAAGAGCACACTGAGATAGGAGTATACAAAAAACATCAGGATATAGAATCAAAGGTTAAAGCTAGATATGTTCTATGCAGTCGAAACTTGGCCACTGAAGGCGCTTCATCTCCATGATTTGGCAGTCTTTGACCACCGCTGTCTACGAAAAATCCTGAGGATTTGATACTCCAACAGAATCTCAAATATTGATGTGCGCCAACGCTGCTGTAACATCAAACCCACCGCCAAGATTGTCAAACAGAGAAGACTGCGTCGGCTTGGTCATGTCCTTAGAAGAACCAATGACCGCATCATAATGCAAGTACTTCAAGCTGGCCCGGTGCCAGATTGGCGCAGGCGACCTGGCCATCAATTGAAGAATTGGTGGACAACTGCCAAAAACAACCTCGACCCCATTGGCGGATTTCGAAAGTTTGGCGGAAAGTGGGAGAGCTGCTGGCTCCGGTTTGTTGAAGAGCTGGCACAAGATCGCGACAAATGGGAGTCAGTCATACTCATACGTAGTCTTCTAGATGCCGAGCAAAGTATAAACACATACTGAACAAGTACTGACAAAACCCATCCTCTCCACACAAAAAAAGTGACCCTTTGTCCGCGTCTCCGGAGACGATTCCAAGTTGGCCCTCTCCAAGTTTCTTGTCCACGCTTCATGAGAAGTGGCCAGGGGAATTTTTTTTTGGCCTTTTGTCAGGCCTGTTTAGAGGAAAGCTGGTTTTATTTTGTTTTTCTTATACGCTGGAATTCCGTTAGCCTAAGAGATTCAGAAGTCTGATTTCAAGCTAACATGAGCATGTCAATACAAAAAACTACTAATGAAATAATGAAAGCAGCAACAAAAACAGAAACAGAAAAATCCACAGTAGCAAGTACTACTTCAAGGCAACACAATAAGCTATAAGGAAAAGGTCAAGCAATAAAATCAATGGTTAGAATAAGGAACAAAACCTGCACAAAGGATACAAGATATGTTTCTGTTGCCGAAGTGAAATACTTTTGAAGTAGATGGCTCCTGCTTGGTGATGTATTGCAAATCATCAGGTGATCAGATGTGATGATCAGAATAGTTCTTTTGTCATCCCAGTTCAACATAGAGCATGTTCACCAAAGTCTCCCCCTCCCGAACCAATAATTAATAAATCATTCGCAAAAATATGGGAAAATAGACATTTCGGAGATAGACTGAAGCCCCTTTTGCAAGTGCAGTGACTTGTGTCAAGAAAACGCCTTTTGATTAATATATTTTTAAGTTGAGTTTTGTTTTTAACATCCACAAATAAATAAATGAAAACATTTTCGCGCTGAAAAAAAAACCTTTTGACGTTTTGCGGTGCCGCAAAAATCCACGTAACTATTTGCCTGTTAATTCAATTAATTAATTTTAGATTAGTATTAGTTCAATTAAGTTTAACTACTAGTTTATTTGATTAGCTTAATTTAACAATAATTCATCAATTAAAATTATTGTTCGTATAAGCAGAGAAGGATGTCTCGCTTTCGTTAGTAAAATATCATCTTTGGCACTCATAATCAAAAAGCATAATCAATGTCTATAAAAAACTGGTTAAAAGCCAAAAGTCGATGTCCATCAACAGTAACTAAGAGTCATCACTAATGTCCTTGAGAATTGGGTGTAAATCATAGAAAGTGTCTATCTTGGTTACTTATGACTTATCAGGGGCAGTCCGTTGTTCCCTCTAATAAAAGTATCTTTTCTTCTCGCTTCTAAAGGAACTGTTGGGATAGGAGACTTCCAAATGGGTTGTCTCTTAAATAACTTATAACTACTACCCTGGTTACGTTAGTCAGCTTTTTAGGTACGGTGCAACGACCAGGGAGAAGAAAGAAGGTCTTTGAAGTTTTCTTCACCCTTTAGCTATTAGTTTAGTTTATGGATACATACAATTTTCGGGCTAGATCAGCCATGTGATTTAGTAAGTTTGGTAAGTATATTGTGTGGTTATCCCATATAATGGTTCTTTTACAGTATACAAAAGAACCTTTAACACTAGCATAGCCAGAGCGAAATTTTACCTGTAAACGTTGCTAATTTTAGAAGTAGGTTAAAATCTCTCTTTTGGTGAATACTAAGCATCTGCACTGTTTCTATTTTTCAGGAAAAAAAAAACAAAAAAAAACAGATCCGTCAAAAACAATGACCTGCTTAAACAAAGAAACAGGTTAAACAGAAACAGAAAAAAAGAACAGAACAGAGACAGAAACAGGTCTGTCAAAAACAGGTGAGCTGTTTCTAATTCTGTTTTTTTTTTTTTTTTTTTTTTTTTTTTTTTTTTTTTTTTTTTTTTTTGGAAAAGCAGAAACAGGTTAGACAAAAACAGAAAGAGTGCAGACGCTTAATGAGTACATTATTTCCTAGCGATTCGTTTTCGGGTGATTTCTCTTTTTTTTTTTTCTTCTTCTTACCAGGTTTAGTGAGAAATGATTGTGATAGTTTTTTTGTCATTTTTTAAAACCCATCCGGAGCCAATTTTATTCGTAAAGTATGCAGTTCCAACTAGACTCGAGCTCTACCTAGAATTTTAAATTACATAAGCTTGTGCTATGTTATGGAAAAGTCAATATAGCAGCGACAAAAGGGAATTTCTGGATAAGCAATTGATAAATTTTCAACATAAATTAATAAAATTTTTTCCTAGAAAGCCTTTCATGCTCGATCAGAGCTAAAGTTTGTGATTGAGAAATCAGAAGGGCCGTTTTTTAGCACTAAGATCTTACAGCTAAGATCTTTCATCTTTCTGCAAAGATTATCGTTTTTTCAACTCATCTTTGTTCTAAGATCTTACAGCTCACAGATGTTAGTAAAAAGCGTAAAAGACGCCATCTTTCTGCCATATAGAACAATGATGAGAGAACTTTGATGATATACCCATCATTGTTCTCAGACCGCTGATCAGAGCAGAATGATAAAGACGTTTGCATAAAAACGACAAAAGATGTAAGATCTTAGCACATAGATGAGTAAAAAAACGGCCCTAGAGTTAAGATTAAAGGCGAAACTTTTTAAAACCAGAAAAGGTGGAAGCTTAGAACAACAGCTTTCCTATCTGTAAGATGAATCTGGCAAACCATAAAAGAACATAGTATTCGCAGGCAGTAGTTAATGATTTCTTAGACCACACTGCCTTTCTATTTACAAATAAAACGAAATGAAAATAGAGAAAAACGAGTATAACATTTCAAATAGGACAGTAGAAAATAATAAAAATTCTTTTTTTCACGGATGATAATAATAAAAGGCCGACTTCACAGCCTGAGCTTCCTTTAACTGGAATAATAATAATAATAATAGTAATAATAATAATAGAAAAATTTATACTAATTAATAAAGAAAATTATTTTTTATAACTATTATTGTTATTATTATTATATTCCCGTCGATAAAGGCTTCCTGACGTGAAGCGAAAATACTCATATTTTTATTATTATTAATAATAAAGGGGCTTTTCTTTTATTCTCCACTATATTAATTGAAATATTACGCCCATTTTTCGATATCTACATTTCTTTTTGTTTGTAAGCAACAATTGGGAAGAAATTAGAAGTGACACAAGATTTTTAAAACTACTTTCTTGTCCTTTTATTTCCCTGTTTCTGTAGTATAAGTGTTTCTGACATTAAAATAAAAGGAATAAAATATCATTCATAAGCCTTGGCTCTTTTTATCGACAGGTGTGACTATGATCCGGTTTGGCTATAAATACTCGATCTTATCTACTTAGGCATAAACCAACAGATCGAGCAGATAATTGATCTGTTCTACAGACGTAAATGTATATTTTCGAACAGCGCCTATTTGATCTTTTGCATAGGTGCTACACATTTCTTTCTTTCCTTCTTAATTTGTACTTATTTGATCACCTATTCTTTTCATTTATCTTTCACCCATTTGATTTTCCACATAGGTGCTAAACATTTCATTCTTCCTTTTTTTTTTAATTTGAACTTATTCGATCACTTATTTTTTTATTTATCTTTCACCTATTTGATCTTTCGCACAGGTGCTATACATTTATTCTTTTCTTTTTTAATTTGCTCTTATTTGATCACCTATTTTTTATTTATCTTTCACATATTTGATCTGTCGCGTAGGTGCTATATATTTCGTCCTTTTTTTTAATTTGCATTTATTTGATCACCTTTTTTTTATCTATCTTTCCCCTATTTGATCTTTCGCAAAGGTGCTGTACATTTCTTTCCTTTTTTCAGTTTTGCACTTATTTGATCACCTATTTTTTCATTTATCTTTCACCTATTTATCTTACGCATAGATGCTATACATTTCTTTTTCAAAATCTGTACTTATTAATCACCTCATCGCGAAAATCAGCTGCTCTACGGATATGGTGGCAGTCTACTGACTACGACAATAGGATATTGTAGTAGTCTATTTCTTTGGTGCTGTATAATCTTTTCCTGTACTCAAAAATATGCTGGAAAAGAGTACGCCCTCATCTAACATCATGCTTTTTGTAATGTCAATAGAAAAAAGAGTTTTTTCGCGTTTTAGATTTTTTTTTTTTTGATACTTCAAAGTTTCTGAACTGTTTTGCGAGTATAATTTTTCTATGTGTGTCTATTTTCTTATTTTTGTCATATCTTAAAATAATCACTATCTAAAATACTGAAAAAAAAAACAGAAAGTTAGTTCAATTACACTGTATCCGATATACTGTTTCAGCCCCCCCTCCCTCTCCCCCCCAAAAACTGAATTTCTACATTTAATTGTGCACCATTTAACTGCTATGTTTTTCTTGTGACTTTCTTTCATCTCTTCCTATAAAATCATTTTCTGTCAAAAGGGTTTTGAAACCCTTTCTATATATCTTTCTCCTTCTTCATTTTCGTCTGCTCCTTCCTCTATGAAATTTCCTTTCGTCTGGTAGCTTAAACATTGTTTACTATTCAGGGCATATTTTTACAACTGTACTTTTGGGATAGAAAAATTCCCTAAATATTCCTATAGTCTTCCCTTCACCCACACAGAGCTTCAGTATCAATTACTTCTTTAGTGTTTCGACTAGTATCTAAAAATCATTTCTATACGCAGTTTTCCTTATTAACCCAAATAAAAATTTGGAAAAAAAATATCACTTCAAGACATTTTCATTGTCAAAAACAGGGCTTCGCTTGAAGACATTGTCATTGTTGCTTCAAAAGACTGTCATTGTCAAAAACAGGGCTTCGGTCAAAGACACTGCCATTGCGACATGGAAATATTGCTATTACGCTGTGTTTCGAGACACTGTCATTGCCAAAAACAAGGCAATTTTTTTTTAATATTTTAAGGTGCATGTAGTAAAACACTAGTTTTAAATCCTTCGTTTCGCAGGCCAAAAAGCCTTTGCGGGGATTACTTTTTTTTCTATTTATGAAGAAGCCGTCTTATAATGTTAATCAAATGGGGGAAAACTCACCTCAGGTCTGACAGGATCTTCGATACCAACTATACAAAGACAGGTCATATTGTCAACAATAAAGTTTTCATCGTCCCAGTTGGGTTCACTGTCTATTCTAACCTGGTTTATCTCTGCTTTTCCAGGAACAAAATCTCTGAAAAAAATAATTCATAAACGATAAAGGAGGGCAATAAAAGAAGAAATGATAATGCCTAACATGGTGAGTTTCGAAGGACATATATCTGACATATTTGACATTGATAGCTGATATTTTTAGAGCTTCAAAGGACAAAAAAAAGAACAAAACATTTTCTCAAGAACAGGATTGAATATAGTTCGAACACATCAAGGACGGTAAAGAAAAAAGCAAAAAAAAAAAAAAAGCAACGAATGAAAAAATGGTATCAATATTGTCAGGTTTTAAACCAAAAGACAATGTTTGATATTTTTACAATTTTAAAGCTCACATTGCTTTAAAATTATGACAGTATAAGATATTATAAAGCCAGCGAGAAAAAAGTTTCGAAACCTTTCTTAAGAACACGTTTGTCTAGGATCATAAAATGCCAATGAAAGTAAAAAAAAAAAGAAGAAAAAGAAGACAAAAAACAGTTAAAAAGAGGAGCAAATGATAACAATTTTAAAACCAAAAGAAACATCTAACATTTCTATAATTCTAAAGCACAAGGATAATGCCTCTAATACGAGATCAATATCGCCATGTCTAAAAGCAAGGAGAACATCTGATACTGTTATAATTTTAAAGCAATGTGAACTTATGACATTTTTGAACAGTTTTAATAATTTCAGAAAAAAACAAGATGAAAATCAGAAACAGTAAAGGCTCTCAACAGTTCAGTTCAGTTCATTTTATTTAACAGCAAAATACATTTAACTAGTATACCAATACCTGCCCCAAGAAAGATACAAAAAAGCACTTGCAGACTGGACGGGTACATACAACTCATCTACTGACTAATAATTAACTATAAAAAAAGGAACAAAAAATAATAAAAGAAAGAAAAAAACATGAACCTTGACCTAACAAACATTTTTTCAATTTATTTTTAAATAAACCCAGGTGCTCAGCCACCCGAATGCTCTCAGAAACAGAGTTCCACACATTAGGTCCTGGAAATATAGTATGGAAGCCAGCCCTGGTTCCACTTCTATTCGGAACAGATGATGTCACTAGCATGACGAGTTTCATAATGGTGCAAAGACTTTTTGTCACTAAAATAATCCCCAAAAAAAACTATGGACTAACATTATCTCAGCATTGATAGGTAGAAATTCCTATTTGGTAGTCCCGTAGCTATCCTACATTCAACACTTGCAACTTACTGAAGGGAAACAAGGGAAAGTAAAAAAAAAAATAAATCTAAAGGAACACAAATAATATCTAAAGTGAAGCACAGGGAAAAGAAAGTCTCGAAACGGTAACGTTGGGTAGTCTTTTAAGTTGAATAAGACTAACTTACCAAAGTTAGTCTCAACCATGGCCAGTCGATCTACCTTTTATGGAGTCTACCATCTACCCAGTACTGCTAATGACATCTATTCAATATATGGTCGAATTATCGGCATTTTTTTAACCTCTGTCTCAGAGATCTAAATTTCACAGGCTGCATTTTCCCTTCTCTTTTACACATTTTTCTTCTATTTTCTACATTTTCCCTTATCATGGCCAGTCTATCTAAATTTTATGAATGGAGCAGTCCCTACACAGGCTAGCCCCATTTACGAACAAATAATAATAATTGATACGCACATTGGTTTTGATTACGAGTAAATGTAGGTGTCAAGTAAAAACGAACATATTTATAACCACAAATTCAGTAAAAAAAAAATCATAAAGACAAAAAAACAGACAGAAGTGGGCAAGAATCTGCAACATGCAATAAATGGAATACCATATATGTATAAAATATCTGGATTAAAATTGTTTATCTTTTTACTTTTAAATTTTGTTTTTGCATATTTTTTTTCTTCTTGATTCTTCCAGTAGCCACGTAATATTAAAGAAGAAACTGATTTAAACGCTTAGGAAGACGGAACTAAAAAAAATTCTTTAAGAGGGAAAGTACAAGGCTCTTCAGGATTCTTTTTTTATGGCAGCTATTCAATATATGTTCGAATTATCCAGTTTTTTTTATCCTTTGTCTCAGAGATCTAAATTTCACAAGCTACATTTTTTAATGTTTTTTATATTCCACAGTAACATTTTGATTTTCGTTAACGCGAATTTTCGTTCCGATTCTCATAGAGATTAGAAAAATTTAGAATTGTTATAGCTTGTTTATTAATCAAAAAATCTTTAAAAATTCATTATGTTATTTACATCAAATATCTAATAGTATAAAAGGATATAGACATTACCATTCTCCCTCGTTCGATTGGGTTCCATCTGATATGATTTAAACTGCATTTACCTTAAATATCCCCTAGCAAATTGAATCAACAAATGATAAATTAAATAAAAGGATTTCCAAAGGAGTCTTAATGAAAGAAGAGAAATTCTAATTAAGCAAAACAGGGTAAAGGGGTTTCCAGATGACAATTTTGATTTAATCCCACATAAAGACTCTAAATGACTGTTGAGCTCTTTTATGTTTTGCTACTTTTTAAACAAAAGTATGGCATTGCCATTTTCTGTACTTATTGAATTTCATTTGATCTTGATCTTGAACAAGATAAAATAAAGTGATTTTTAAAAGGAGACTTTTAAGGGAACGTAAGGATAAGGAAAAAAAAGGAAAGAATGTTCATTGATCAAGAGAAGGGGGAGTTTGAATATGACTCATATTCCAAAATCTGAAATTGTTATTTAAGGGGATTCAATACCTTAAAAATCATTTTGCGAGTGTCAGTGTCGACTGGCCGTCTCAAAGATAAAGGGCCCATTAGTAAACTTTCCAAGAACCACAGGGATCTCCCAAAACAATTTTGATAAAAATTTACAGGGAATCTCAAAACCCCTTAGGTTCAAAAAGCTAACAAGACCTAGTTTAAAATAAAGGGAACATATAATCTCTTACTTATTGTTAAATAAAGCGCTGTCTTTTCAATGTACATACAACATAAATAATATAAATCCTGTTTCAGCAAGGTTTTCAATCAACACTGCTAGTGCAACATAAAACTCCCAAAGCTGTCAAATTATTCAAATGGTACATGTTTTGAGCTGATTTTTAATGTTTCCCAAGCAGGTTTGCTGGATTATTTTTAGGGACTGCCCTTTCCTGAACTTTTTTTATTAAATCTGAATATCTCTATCTCCGGCACAAAACAGGAGACGCTAAATGGCATTTCTAAGATTTCCAGAAAAGTAGAAGTTGCTTTTAGTCTTCTGTCGTTTATTCAGATCTCTTATTGAGGCTCTACAAGTTTTGGCAAGACAACCCACCCAATTCCAAATAGTTTGGCCACGCAAGCAAAGGAAGTTTATAATGGACGAACTAGGGTGGTCCTTAAAGGTACGGAAACCCCTTTAATGATCCGATTTCTGGCGTTTTGCCGTTTACAAAACGGCAAAACGCCATATCCAACAACTCTCTTGGCCCTCTTTCTTTTATTGTCCTATTCAACTAAATAAAATGAACAGGTTCAAAAAAAATTTCGTCACAAGAGAATCTTATCAAATAGTTTTTAATATAAAACTGGAAGTCAAAAGTGACTTGGGCCAATATTGCCGGTCACGTTTTGATTCAGGCGTTACTGAATCAGAGTACATTTTTTTTACCAGTTAATAAGGAATAAAAATAATTTTTCGAGACTCGAACCTTTCGATTTACATTAATGTAGAGTTTAAACGTTCATAAAACAATTTTATGTGGATTTTGTTGGAAGTTGTGAAATAAAATCCATCATTCTGATTTCTTTATTGTGATTTCTATATTTCTTTATTGTGATTTCCTTACAAAATCCATCATTTGTGATCGTCTTATTGGGTGCCATTTGATCTTTCGTTAATTTGCACTTGCCTTAACTATCCCCTAAAATATTAAATTAACTAAGGACAAGATTGGATATAAAGATTTTTGAAGGAGGCTTAATAAAAGAGGGAAAATCTTAATTAAGCAAAGAAGGAAAACGACTTTGAAGACGATCTTAATTACAATGTTTTAACTTTTAATTTAATACTTCATGAATTTTGGATGTCGTAGGATTCTGACTTTCTGGCGTCCCCAAATTCTGAAGTTCTTACTTATGCAGAATAAAGAACTTATTAATAAGAAGTTATTATTATCTTATTAGAAGTTATTATTAGAAACTATATCAGTTATTATTATTAAGTTATGAATAAAAAGTAAAACAGTGTTTGCGAGCGTTTTATTTTTCAGACACTTATTTGTGCTTCAGCTACCACTTTTGCATTGTAATATTTCAAAGGTTTTATTGATTTACCGTGTAATTTAATTTAAGGTTTTAATTTGTTACATCTGACAAAATCAATAATGTAGGTACCTGCTCAAACACCTTCTAAGGAATTACAGGAACGCAACACTCACAAGCACAGCAACTTCAGGGATTGAGGGAGGGGGCTGTCAAGTAAAAAAAAAAAGATAATTGGCACCTTTGACAGCGGTTACAATGATTTGGATTGTATCTCTCAAAAAGTTGAAAATAAGCATACCTGCTGATAAGTAGGAGGGAGATAAAGGAGGAAAAGACTCCCCGCGAGAGTTGACAAACAATAGCTTAAAATTCATATATGTCTTGTGTAGACCCTCTCCCTCCCAGGGCATGACCTGGGAGGGGGGTACATACTCATAGCAGTGTGCACCTATGAGCAGGTAACTGGTCACTCCAAGCGAAAAGAGCAGATTTTGAAATCATCCCACATTGACCATCTTCAGCTCTCATCCAATTGGATATGGGCATTTGTCAACATATTCCAATAAGTTTTAGAGAATTTGAGCTCCTGACGTATATTTTTTGGGGCTATGAAGCTATGATATCACTCAAAATACTACCAAAATAAATAAGAAATTTAAGAATATATATGCTGTCTTACTTTATATAATTTGTAATTTCCGTAACTGCCAGTTAATCACGAAACAACGGCTAGTTGAGGCGTAAGATAAGACAGCCTAACCTGAAGCATTAGTGTGTTTGTGGTAATCATCAGAGTATATTATTTTTTTTCTTTTTTTAAATACCTGAACTTATTTTTTTATGCATGAAACGAATTTATATTTTGGCAAGTCTTCCTAGTCGTTTTTTACAGTTGGAGGATCAAGTCGAAACTTAAACAAACATATTTTTTAAGGGGGGGGGGGTTAAGGGACTTATTATTTTGTTATTTCGGAAAGAGGGCAGAACGTTTTTTTTTACATCCTCTTGAAGATGATAATAATATAAACAATGTTCACCTGTAAGCTAAACAAATCGTCCTCAGTCCTTCAGAGGCCATTGGCTCAATTATATTCTTCACCAGTCTGTCTTGCATAGCGATTGGGAATGGCTCCAGTTTTCCGCCTTGACCATAAATAAATGAACACCTAAATGATAATATAATATTTATTATAATATTTATATATGATAATAATAATAATTTATTTGGACCCTCTATACATACAAATGCACTTAGAGGAGTATGGAAAAAGAAATTTATAAACATTTATAAGCACTATATAAACACTTATCATCACAACACTAGAAAAAAGAATACACTAACAATGACTCACAAAACGATTAATACATCCCAACGGAAAATCTACGACTGACTCAGAACGCTGTCTGAATCTCCCTTCTAAAACATCCATCTTACCACATATCTCAAAAACACCATAACCTTTGGAGATATAACTGTTACGAGACCAAATAGGAACACGAAGAAAATACTTACAAAATTTGAAAAAGACAAACCGAATTTGTTGACGTTCAGACGTGGTAAAAACATTTCCATAATGGCACCAGAAAAAATACATGGGGAGCAAAAAACGAGTTATAAAGCTGACCAAACGTTTTTTTTTTTGTCAAATTGACCTTTAACTCTAGAAAAACGTCCATACGAATTTATATTTTGGCCTTAGTTCTTAGTATAATCATCCTTAGATAAACATCATCTGTTTTGTTCCTTGCCATTTATCCGGAATGACATCATATACAATAGAACAGAATATATTTATTGACTACAATAGCTGGAGCTAACATGCGTCATGTTAGCTCCATGGAGCTTTTTTGCGTCATGGTCCATGGAGCTCCATGGAGCTTTTTAGTCATGGAGCTTTTTTGCGTCATGACACAAAAAAAAGAAGACACAAAACAAGGATCAAAACAAATAAACAGCAATATAAAAATATTAAAGCAGCATGTGCTGCTTCAAGGTCAATAAATTGAGTGACCGCTTATATAGAATATATCAGAATATTAAAAATATAAATGGTTGATACATTAAAAAACATTAAATATTTGTCAAAATAATATTATTAAAATTCCAAGTGAAATAAGGAACGAATGAATCGTAATATCTCCCGGTACTAGAGGCTGGGTAAGTCATTAACTGTGGACAAATCTTTTTTATTTGTTGGAGTCTAGCAACTGGTCATCCAGTAGGGGGGCTCTCAACGTTGGGTAGTAGACCATGATGAGTAGAGGAATTCAAAAAATTTAGCCCGAATCGATACGTCAACTCATGTCTACGACTATCAAGTGAACTCAAGTTGAGCTGTTTCAGTGCATCATCATAGGTCGACTAGTTGTGTTAAATTATAATTTTTACAGCTCTTTTTTGTATCATCTCAAGTCTATCTGATTGATCTTTCGTCAACCCCGAATGCCAAAGTGGACATGCACACTCAAGAGAAGGTCTAACGTAGCTGCAGCACACAGACTTTAAAACCCCAGTTGGCATACCAAATCTCTTCAGGTTGGAAAATGATTGTAAAAGCGGCACCTTTTTAGTTAGATAGTCAACATGCGTGTTCCATGTTAAATCTTCTTCCAAAAGTATTCCAAGTATTTTAACTGTTTTCTTTGTCGGCAGTAGGGATTTGAGAGAAGAGTAGCTGTCAACCTTTAGGATGGAAAAATGGCTCCACTTTTTCGCCTTGACAATAAGTAAATGAGAACCTACGTGGTAATATATGAGATTAATTCTTAATATTGTCATCCTTATATTAACATCAACTAAATTGTTTCTTATCATTTATCATCAAACTTGATTGTCCTGTTGGATCATCGTCTCGTTTCTATGACTAGAGCATCAGATGTATGACATCAGATGACATCTTATGACATCAAGATGTAATCTGATGCTGATGATATATCTCTTAAAGCTTGTCAAATCAACTGGACGAAGCTATGAGTGACAATTGTCCCTCCGTGTGCAGTGTCATTTTAAAAAAGAGTACAGGCACCGATATAACAGGATAATATCAAGATAGTGAAAAGGCATATAATCTCAAGCTACAAAAAGTTTCAAAATTTAACAATCATACTTAAACTCTTATTCAAGGTTCTTAATGTACCTTTTCTCCCCAATAGTTCACTCTGCTAATTTGAGCACATGTAAATACATGCATACAGTAATCAATAGCATAGTGCATTTTAATGCGCCTCTAGTGAACCCAGTTAAAAAGGTTTCACCGTGAATTCCCAAGGAATTATTCAGCAAAAGTTCCAACTATACGTCAAGGCACAATTTTCACTACTTATTGTTCCCCACAATGTAAACACCCAAAATAACGTCAAGGAGACTTGAGTGTAGGGCAAAGAGTAACTATGAAAAGACTCTTCCTATCATTGTAATAATTTTATTTTTTAACAAAAAATACCGGCAGCGCAGCAAGCAGCAAATGAGACTAATATATTCATAACCGTTTAAGCCGATAATGTTTAAAGGCATACTTGTAACATGAGGAGCTAGACAACGCAACAGCTAATCACGTTAAGGGAATTACCATTTACCCCTTTTCATTGGTTCCTTTAACCAAAGTATTGGACAACGCAACAGCTAATCACGTTAAGGGAATTACCATTTACCCCTTTTCATTGGTTCCTTTAACCGAAAGTATTGGACAACGCAACAGCTAATCACGTTAAGGGAATTACCATTTACCCCTTTTCATTGGTTTCTTTAACCGAAAGTATTGAAGTCACCGGGTAACAAAACTAATTTCTTAGTACCACAGATCAAACAGTTTTTCTCTCTAGCATACGATTACTCTATGGTGTAAGCTGATCCTCAGCTCCTTCGCCCCTTGAGTAAGGATATTAGTGCCCTTTCTATCAACTCTGAGTACATACTTGTATTTTTTTTCCCGAAAAGAAGAGCCAGCGTTGGGCAAAAATCAAATTACTCTCCATTTACAACATAGGCCAACGGTTGTTTTTCTTATTCTTATTCGGCTAGGCGATATCGTTTTGTATTATATAGTGACTCGATATTAAATATTCATTTTCTCTCACATATGGTCTTGTCCGAAGACATATTCAATAATACACGGACACAGTTAATACATTAATTTTAGTTTAATGATATTATTTGCATAATATTCGACGTATAATTTCGTGTAGCCAGTATCTTTATCTCTACTAAACATATTTTTGTCCCTGAAAATATTTTACAGACAAAGCAGACTGCAACAGTTATGATGATGTCAACCTCTTCAACTGTATCAGTAATGATGATGCCAACCTCTTCGACTGTATCAGTAATGATGATGCCAACCTCTTCGGCTGTATCAGTAATGATGATGCCAACCTCTTCAACTTAGCAGTGCAACTGCGTGGTTGGGAATCCTTACCAGGCATTATATCTTTATCTGTTGCATCTGGGAGGCCATGATTACGACTTCTGTTCAAGAATTCACTCACTGAGCAAAAACAAAGGTGTGTAGCAAAAACAAAGGTGAGCATAAACAAAGGTTGTATCTCAAAGATAAAGCGGGACCATATTTCTTATTCCAGAAGGCACAATTGGTGTATAGATAGGATGTGTGAAAATATGCAGGGCTCAGGTCTTCATTAGGGATAGCTTAAAGAATAAGTGTAGCAATAGCAGGATTCAAATGATTTTCGTCTGAAGCTTCAGAAAAGAGTAACTTTGAACCCAAATAAGCTGAGTTTTAATCCTTTAAATATGCATTCCCAACACTTTATTGGCGGACGGTCCTTTGTACCAATTTTTGAGGGATTTTTATTCTCTTTGGCATCTGTGTACAGTTATGAATACGAGCCTTTTTGCCATTTAATTCCTTTTTCATTTCTTTTTGTGTATAAACTATACTATCAACCTTTCTCCTCTCAAGGAGTGTGAATATAATTAAGAACAACATGCATTAAAAAGCAAAATGGAATAATTCCATGACCAAAGGGCATAGTTCGAGTTTACTCTTTATTTTTGGTAGCATAATCAAGATAAAGATAATTTTTTATTGAAAAATCAGTATCTTAAGCAAGAAATGCTGAATCAGTGTCTGTTGTCAAACTATAAATCATCATATAAATTAGAACTATCCTAAATCGAAATCGTCATAATTCACAAATAAACATAAACTCATTTGCCAAAAAATAGAAAAAAAATTAAAAGGAAAGGATATCGTAAATGAAACGCAGTAGTGTCAAAACTAATATAAATAGCACCAGAAAAATAGAGAGTAAAAAAGGGGTTAAAATAGAGGTTTAAAAAATCTTAAGACTGAGAAAAAAAAAAGCGTAAAAATTGTTGTAGTTCAACAAGATAAATTTTCAAACCATAATGGGAAAGATACAACTACTACCACTACAACAACCCATTGCAACATCCAACTACCTGAAGTCAACACAACTACCCACATACTTCCCCCATCCCAAAGTGTCCAAAGCCTCGCTCTTTACTCCTTCAAATGAAGTTCCAATTTCCTTTAATATTCTCTCTAATTGTCTCTAAATATCCTCTCTAATTGTCTATTTCCATACCATTCAGGGCGGCCAGCCTTTCATTCGGCCCAGGATAGATGACCAAAAACACAATATTTGGCAATCTATAATCCTTTATCCGTAAAACTTAACCTAACCCCTCCAGAGAGCGCCTCCCGCACCTCAATCTACCACCCCTTGCTTATAGATTCATATGTGGTAATTGAAATGTACAAGACATGTCATGCGGCATACTTTAACCAAAACAACATGCGAGAGCACAATTTTAAAACCAAAGGCGAGCGATTTCATAAAGACTTTGGGCGCTGGACTCCGACAAATCGTATTACGCATGTGTGGAACCATTTACCAGCTGAGGTTGTAATATCTCCCACGATTTCAACTTTCAAAAACCAATTAGAAGCAATATTGCATCCTGAGATGGATGATGTAAACAAACTCTAAAGGGGAGTCAAAGTTACGGAGAAGTTCTGAGTTGAAGAGAACTCTAAGCTGTTTCTATTTTGTAATTAGAGGCTTATTAGCCTTATTTAAGCAATATAATGTTATTATTATTAACCATTTCCTTACAGGCCTAGAAGATCAAATTTTTTGTACAGCTTATTATTTTATATACAGTCAGCAAAACAAGTAAGTTTAACTATACTTATACACTTGAATTAGGCTGATACGGTTCTAATTTATGATAATGGAAGCTTTATTATAGCCTATCTTCTATAGCGATTGGGAATGGCTCCAATTTTATGCCTTGGTCGTAAATTAACTAGCACATAAATGTTAACATATGAGATTATCTCTAAGTATTTCAGTCTAATATAAACATCAATTAAACTATCTTAACAATAGTATTAGTATCATTTCTAACGAAATAAAAAAAAATAGTTGAACAGACATAAAAGAGATAATTCAATGCAAATGTTGAAAAATAATGTCCCTTTTGAATTTTTTTCATATGTATATTTTTAGTTATTTTTTTATTATATTTTCTTATAGTTTTGCTAGGTTTATTTTTTGAGCATGCTATGACCTAACCAGTTTAAATAATGACTAATGAATGGATTTCCATTCTGACAATTTAAATTTTGCATTCTTTTGTCAGTCTTTTAGTTTCGGTTGCTTTTTATGCTTCTTTGCTCGGAGTTGGCCCCAAACCCAGAATTCGGTTCTTCGGGGCTTGTAATAGCAATTTTCCTAAATAAACATCTTATTATTATACTGTTATTATTAAATGGAAATTATGCAACGTCTTCAGCGGGGGAAAATATAAAGACGAGTAACTGATAAGTGTGGCTGGGAGTGAATATTACGATACTATTAAGCGGCATGAGATATTACTGTGGTTAAGTTTGGAGTATAATGGAAATAATCGGGCTCCTAAGTTTTAACATAAATCTATGTATATTCTTAAAATGATCATTTGTTTATCTTTTTTTTTATGATTTTGTCATCGATTGCCATCGATGCCATCATCGATGGCATCGATGCCATCGATTTTTTTCTTCATGTTCCCACGTCTTTGAAAACATCAATTTTTTTTTTCATAGGCATTGCTAAAATTTACAAACCGGCTTAGCAACATAAAAGAGGAGCTAAGATATCTAGAAAAATAGGTTTGCATAAAATTAGGAGCCAAATTTAATTGAAAAATAACGGATGTTCACATTGGTGCTCACACTAGGTTAAACAATCGCTTTTCAGACATTATTCGGGCTTTTCAGACATTATTCATTATTTCGCTTTTCAGACATTATTCATTATTTATTTATTTATTTGTTTTTATATACATTAAAACTTGCAAGTTAGCTGTTGAAGTATATAAGAGGAGCTAACACGTCTAGGAAAATGAATCTACATAGTATTAGGACGAACAAGTAACACCCAAATATACCGGGGAATTTATATGGTACCAAACAATTTCTAATTGTACCGCATTGTACCAGGACCTCCAAATTGTACCAAAAACGGTACAATTGTACCGCGTTGGTAACGCTGGATATCATGTCTGGCAATTCGAAATGGTTTGTCTGAAAATCGATTGTTTAGCCTAATGTTTGAGCAACATTATGTTGCTCAAACATTAGTTTTCGGACAATATCTTTGAATGTTTTTATTTATTTATTTATTTGTTTTTATATATATTGAAACTTGCAAGTTAGCTGTTGAAGTATGTAAGAGGAGCTAACACGTCTAGGAAAATGAATCTACATAGTATTAGGAACCATGTTAAATTGAAACATAATGTTGCTCAAACAATAGGCTAAACAATCGCTTTTCAGACAAACCATTTCGAATTGCCAGACCTGATGTCCAGCGTTGCCAACGCGGTACAATTGTACCGTTTTTGGTACAATTTGGAGGTCCTGGTACAATGCGGTACAATTAGAAATTGTTTGGTGCCATATAAATTCCCCGGTATATTTGGGTGTTACTTGTTCTTTTCTAACTCGAATATCGGTTAAAGTTTTAGTTTGTCAAAAATATTCTTCTTGTTACGGCAAATTTTGACATGCTATCCAAATAGTACAAATCAACCACTCGGGGTACAATTTTAGTTGGAAAACTGATACAGTATATTTTAAACGTTGGCAATGCTGCTGATGTCTTCTTTCCAGATCCTTGAAATCGCTCAGTTTTTCCTTTATAAAACGGAGCATGCGTTACGTAAAAAAAAGTGAGTTCTGGTTGTTTTCTGTAACCAATACAAAAACACATTTATAAATACTACATTTCAATTTTCAACTGGGAGGTTGCGCACACCATATTTTTGGTGTTTTAGTTTAGTGTTTTGGTGTTTAGTTGGTGTTTAGTGTTTTAGTCCTTTTTTTATTGTTTTCATTTTCAAGCGAGAAAAAAACTGAAAAGTATATTTCAGAAAAAAAAAATGATAAGTATATAACAAAAAGAAGCTCAAGTCCCTTATCACAACACCTGACAAAATTATAAATCGGGTCATAATAATAAACTTTACCGAAATTACAAACAATAGCATTATTCAAGTTCTCAATAACGATAAATTCCCCTCTAAAACTGAAAAAATCTTTACCTAATGTTACAAACCTTTCAAATCAGAAGTGCCTTTTATAAAGGCCAAACGCTTTCTGCTCCTTTCAAGGACATGAAAAACAACGGACTTGAAATTTACGTTCAATTTAAATTCAAATATTTCCCTCTCCTTTTATGACCTAAGATGAAATGCTTCCATGTGAGAACAAAGGGGAACAGCGACAATATTTATTCAAGCCCTTTCAATTGTTTGCTCACATCATATCTAGATGCTAGATAATACTAAATCTCCGAGAAAATAAAATCAACTTTACTATAATTTTTGTTTCCAGCCTCTAGACTAGCTTCGGAATGGGAAATTTAAAATGAAAGCCATTTTCAACAGCTCAGCTAAAATATTTCAACAAACATAAAGCAGAAGCTTGCAACTAAACCGAATAAATGTTTATTTTTGTGTATTTGTTTTACTTATTTATTTTCTTTGTTTCACAAAACAGAGCTCTGTTAACGGATGGGTAAACCTACTCCAAATTTAGCTCTTGCGTCGACGTCGTGGGATACTTTTATACTAAATTCTTAAGTCAGTCACGTTTATTAGAGATTACTATTTCAGGTACTGTTGCGCTTAATGGTACACATGAAAGAAGTCAGGTTTGGTTAATGCTAATAAAAAAAAATGGCATGAATATATAATAGTTTAGAAACAAATTTGGGCTATATATTTGCACATTGGGGGGGGGGGGTAAACATAACATATATTAAATACGTAACCTAACCTAGGTACCTCCTCCCCCCTAAACCCCAAGAACAAAAGTTTAAATATTGTAAATTCAATGAGAAACCACGCTCTTCGATAAATTTAGATAGCAATTACCCGCTTTACGGGTCTCCATCACTGCATTCCTTCGACAGTCTATAGCGCTCTGTACCATTAAGCGCAACTGTAGCCTATTTCAATTATTACAAAAAATCTTCGATTAAATTTGCATTCCACCTTTATTTTTTTTTTTATTGACACTTAGTCATACTACAGCGTAGTAACGGCTATTCCTTGAAATAGGGGTAGGGACAAAAATGGATTTCAAAATCTAGGGGGAGGGGGACAATTTTGCCGCTTAACAATTTAAAAAAAAAAGAACCAAAAAAACCATTTCCAACAAAAGTACCGAAAATAGGCAGTTTTTGAAAATCTATAGGGGGGGGGGGGTGTTGGAGGGGCGACAAAGAGCCTATCGAAGCCACTGGAACAGCAGTTTTTCCACAGCTGATCTTTCATTTCAAGGATATATTTAAGAGATTACTCTTCCTAAGTTTTTTATAATGGGTATAGGCATGAACACAAGGACGTCTGCAGTGAGGGATAGGACTCGAGAGATTCCTCAGAAATCCTAAATTTTTATTGAGTTTCTGGGTATTTACCATTTAGACATTCTAAGAATCCTCAGAATTTTTTTCAGAATCTAAATTCACAATTCTGAGGATTCTGAAAATGTCTAAATGACTTTAAACTGGATTTGGGTAATCAGATTTGGGTTATCTTAAAATTTGAACAGCCCAAAAATTCAGTTATAGTCATTTAGACATTTTCAAAATCCTCAAAATGTAAGTTTTTAAGTGTATTCTTGGGCTTTTTAAATACACGGTCTATTTATCCATCTATAGTAGGTGATGAAACAGGGGAGACATCTCCCTTAAGGGGGGATGCAGATTTAAACAACACTTGATAGAAATTGACAGCTGATTTCTAAGTCATGGCTTTTCGAGTTCCGAATACGGAGAACTTAAACATTAAAAGAATTTACATTAGAAAAACTTGAAACGAGCCGGGAGATAGTCTATTAGTTATTAGTCTATAGTTACGACAAACTTATAACGAACAGGCACTACTTCGAATAAGGAAATGAAATTAAACCGAACTGTGTTTTGAATTCAGAGGCCCACATTTAATTACAGCTTTGTATTGCCTCATATTTGTAATTACTGTCTTAAAAACACCTCTGGTTCCATTTTCAGTGGAATCAGGCGCAAGTTATACTACTACTACTACTAACAACTCACCGCAGCACCAAGCCGCCTGAGGCCAACACAGCTACGCACGATCCTCCTTCACCCCAATCTATTCAAAGCCTCCCTTTTTACACACGCCCACGAAGTTCCCATTTCCTTTATAATGGACATAATTGCCAGAGATCTATAACCAGAAACCTCAGAAATTTTTTAAACTGCACTTCTAAATTTCCCCCCCCCCCCTCCCTAGGTTTAGAAAAATCCCTATTATGGCATTTTTATTGAAAAAATAAAGGAAAATCTAGTTCATATAGGAAAAGGAAAGGAAAAATAAAGGAAAAGCTAGTTCGTAATATACAATTACCATTATTTTCTCGCTAAATTACCATTAGGTATTTTTTCGCTATGTACTATGTTACTGTGTGCTTTGTAATTTGTTCTGTTGGTGATTTCTTTATTTTTCATAAATGTTTGTGCGTATATGGCTCTTGGGCTTTTTAAATACACGATCCATCTATCTATCTATACAAGCAATATAGAATTAGAAACTGAAATTTAAAAAGCTGAGACAGATAAATTTGGGAAAGAAACCTCTGCTCTCGACAAAAAAGAAAATGCACATTGATCTCGCAAAAACCAACAATACTTATCATCTATTATTAGTACTATCAACTGAATTAGACACGGCAAGTCCAAATAATACTATTGATTTATACGTCTACGATCTTTACCCACCTTTTCATAACCATTTCAGAAGCTCCTTTGGTATAGACTCTATACCCTCCGCTTTCTAACCGAATAACAGTGCTCATAGACTTTCTAGTGGAGTTGAAAGTGTATACTTTGTGAAAGGTTTCTTCGGGATGTTTATCGCGGACTTCTTGATAGCTTCGTTTCATCTCTAGAACGAAACCAAGAAGAGAACACTCTGTCTTGTTTCCAATCTGCTTAGGGAGTTCTCCAGGTTCAGGTTTGTCTGAAAGCTAGAATTAGAAATTAAATTAAATGAGCTAAAGAATCAATTAATTAATTTGATTAAATATTAATTAAGTCAAATAATGACAATGAATTAAGTTAGAATTTAAATTAAAGCTGGCATTAAAATTAATTAAAACTGTTATTACAATTGACTAAAGAATTAATTAATTAAACTAATTAATTAAATTTGATGAATTTAATTAAATAATTGTATCAAATACTAATAATAATAAAGAATTAAATTATAATTTTAATTGTAGCTAGAATTAGAAATTAAATTCAATCTAGAGTTAAAATGAGTTAAAGAATCAATTGATTTAATTAAATATTAAGTAAACTAAATAATGACAAAGAATTAAGTTATAATTTAAATTAAAGCTAGAATTAAAAATCAAAGCTGGCATTAAAATTAATTAAAACTGACATCACAATTGACTAAAGAATTAATTAATTAAACTAATTAATTAAATTTGATGAATTTAGTTAAATAATTGTATCAAATACTAATAATAATAAAGAATTAAATTATAATTTTAATTGAAGAAAGAATTAGAAATTAAATTAAATCTAGAGTTAAAATGAGTTAAAGAATCAATTGATTTAATTAAATATTAAGTAAATTATATAATGACAAAGAATTAAGTTAGAATTTAAGCTAAAGCTAGAATTAAAAATAAAAGCTGGCATTAAAATTAATTAAAACTGACATTACAATTGACTAAAGAATTAATTAATTAAACTAATTAATTAAATTTGATGAATTTAATAAATAATTGTATCAAATAATAATAATAATAAAGAATTAAATTATAATTTTAATTGAAGGAATAATTAGGAAATCTAGAGTTAAAATTAGTTAAATAATTAATTAATTTAATTAAATATTAATTAAATTAAGTAATGACAAAGAATTAAGTTAGAATTTAAACTAAAACTAGAATAAAAAATTTAAGCTGGCATTAAAATTAATTAAAACTGCAAGAATTAGAAATTAAATTATTCATGAGATACGAAATGCTCATTGGCATAACAGTATTGGCCCGTAGCACCCAGATGTTTTCCTTTTTTTAAGAAGTAATTTTTGAACTGCGGCGAAGTACCTTTAGAAACTAGATAAACAAGTACTTGGGATTGTTTAAAACAGTTTTAGGTTTCCTTCAAATGGTCCCATTATCTAAAGTGAAGCATACCAAGATTGCTTATCCGACTACTTATCCTTAGCGTTTTACGAGACATAAATGGTCTCACAGCTTAGTTCGATAGCTACTTGAAGGCTCTGGATTAGTTGTCGGATATGTTACACCTGTTAACGCCCGAAAATAGAGAGTAAGAAAATCAACATAGACGTGGCGCAAAATATAAACAAACTATTAAATTATTTCAAAAAAGAAAAAAATGATATTAAAGGTAGATGGATCCGGCAGAGAACAGATCTCCGGGGATCTGTAAATACGTCATGTTTACGCTGGAGTACATGTGATCATTTTGTTTTTCACCTATTTGTCCATAAGCAGTTCAGCTAGCACGTGAGCACGAGTTACATCCGGGGAAGTTAAGCTTAGCCTGATAAGTTGGATAACAAGTGGTCGACTGCATTCTTAGATGCTAGGCGCTACAGCAATGCTAAGAGCGACGCTAGATGGTAGATAATGTTTCTCTGTCTTTTAGAATTTCGATTCCTTTTTACCATCTTATTGCGACATACTCTTTTGTCACATTCCCTTACCTAATCTTTTGTTGTTTTTTTTTTTTTAAATAAGGGAAAAATGCGCTTCTGGTTGGTTTTTATTCAACGATCACATTCGCTCGGTTTTTCAAAATGAATAATTGTGCTCCTGAGGGCTTGGCGACAGATCTTTATCCCCTCCTCAAATTTGCAGAGGACTTAAATTTTTTCAATTTGTTTCTCGTTTAAATCATCGTAGATAAAACCATCTAAAGTGACTAATCTAGATGTGCTTCGTTAGTAATTTTAAACCATTCCTAAGTGACTAAACCATTCCATAACAACCCTTTGAGAAATATGATTGGTTGACTCCGCAACAGCCGTCATTATCCTAAAAGCAGGTATCAAGAAGTCAGAGAATTTGGTAATGAAGTAAAATTACCATAATATAAAGCTTTTGTGTTAAAGGCGATTAAGGTGAGGCGCAAAAATCACAAATAAAAGGGCTTAGTGTTTGGTTTCAACTTTAATGCGTTTGTTGTTAGATGTTACTTTTGTATATGGCCCTCAGGTTTTCCAGTACAAACCATATTATTATTATTATATGTAAATGGTTGAGGAAGGGACATCCACTTTCATGTCAAGATAATATCTGTTCGTTTTAATTTTTAATGTTGCTTCTTATTTTCAGTTGAAGACATTTTGTTTTTCTTTATTGAATTAGTAATAAGACGATAAGACCAAAATGAAATCTACTATCCTAGTACAGTTAAAATCCCTGGGGTACTAGGATTTTTTTTTGTATTTGGCTTCATAAATTTGTAAACAGTGTCTTCACATTTTAGATAGATATAGATAAGATATTTATTTCAAAAAGATCACTATCACAAGCCCACAAAGGGCCGAATTCGGACTTCGGAGTCGACAATAATTGCACTAAAACTGGCAAAAATTAAACAACAACAACGAAATAGAAAAATCATAATGAACAATCATTTAACAGTCAATAATTAAAACTGTAAAAAGTCAATTAAAAAGTTAAAAAGATAAAAACTGATCAAACTAAACTTACACAAATACGAATCGGAAAAAGAATTATAACGGACATAAAAAAAGGGAGGGGGGGGGGGGAATAAACGCATATACACAGAAAAAAAAGAGCGAGACATAAATGCATATGAATTAAAAGAGACACTAAGAAAGTGTCAATACTCCAAATACAGTAAGTCAATAAAAGAGTTAAAAAATAAAAACTGGTCAAGAAGGGGGGGAGGGAGACAAAAAAAAGAAAAAAAAAGAAACTATTGGGACATTTTATTAATTTTTCCTGTAATAAAGGGGACAAAAGTTCTTTCATATCCCGAAGTAACGCAGTGAATGGGGGACAAAACAGGGATGGGATCAGAAACAGCTCGAGGCGGCCGTAATCTGGATGGGGAGTGACGTTTGGGGAAAATACTTGCCGTCCGAGGGTTGGTTATGGCATTTTTTGCAAAACGGAGGCACAAATTATTTCTTCGTCTCTCGAGGGTCTCTAGGTTTGAAATATTTAACAAATACAAATACGGTATCTTGCCCTCTTTAAAAATAATTCTTAGAGCTCTCTTTTGGACATTTTCAATTTTTTGTGTTGCTTCATTAGAGAGGCCAGGGTGCCACACAGAACAAGCGTACTCTAATATGGGACGCACAAAAGAAATGTATACTTGTAGTAAATGTGTTTGGGGGCAACTGAATTTATTTAAAAGTTTAAGGAGGGAAAGCGAGGAGTTTGCTTGTCGGAGGATATTATTTATATGGGCATCCCATTTCAAATTAGAAGAAATTGTAACACCAAGGAGTTTAAGAGATGTGACAGAGGTTTGAGGAGGTATAGGAGCAAGAAAAAGGGGAGGGGATTTAAGGAAACTTACTGAGACTATTGCGGATTTAGAAGGGTTAACAGTCATGTCAAGGGAAGAGGCCTCACAGGCAATATCTTGGAGTATGCCCATTGGGTTGCTTAAGATGTTTTTATGACATATCTCTAAAACTGTCAAGTCATCGACAAATTTCCATCTATTGTCGTAAAGGGTTGAAAGGTTATTAATCATTAGTGAAAAAAGGAGAGGGCCTAGAATAGTCCCCTGAGGAATGCCATTAAATATGGGGAGATAATCTGAGAAACAATTTAAATATTTAACTGCTTGAGATCTATTAGAAAGAAAAGAGGCAACAAGCTTAACAAGGAAAGTTTCAATGTGGAATTCATTTATAAGTTTATCTATGAGTAAATTGTGGTTAATCAAATCAAAAGCTTTTTGAAGATCAATAGAAATTAGATTAAGCCAAGTGTTAGGTTTTTCAAGTAATTTACCCATGGTATCAACAAGATGGATCAGGTAATGAGAGGTTGACGTGGATTTGAGATTACCAAACTGTCTAAGATCAATGAGGGGGAGGACTTTCATCTTAAGCCAGTCTGCGAGAAAACTTTCATACAATTTTGAAAAAATCGAGGTGAGGGTAATAGGACGAATGCCATCAAAACCAGGCTTCCTATTTTTCTTTTTGATTGGGGTAATAAAGCCTTGTTTCCAATATTGAGGGAACTGTCCAGATTCGGTAATTTCATTGAACAGGGTGGATAGGGGTTTTGAGAGGTAATCATTGAAAGCTTTAATCAGAGGAACAGGAATATCTAAAGGGCAAATGCTTGATCGTTTTAGTTTTTCAATTTTTTTTACAACATCAAGTGGAGAAATATGTGGGAGTGAAAAAGGAACAGGAATATCTGGAAATTCGTAAGATAGTGGTGGGAGACTCTGGACAGTAGAAGCCAAAAACTTATTGAGGTTATTAGCTGTGGTCTTTGGAGGTTCATTTATATTAAAATTTAGTTGTTCTTGACTCTTGCCGGTAAGTTTTTTAATTTCAGAGTACCAGTTCTTTGGTTTATCATGGCACAAGTATTTAATTTTATTTTTATAATAGGCTCGGGCAGCTTTTCTAATTTGACTTTTTAATTCCTTTCTTAACTTATTTGCTTCAGCTAAATTACCCCTCTTAAATAAGCTTATTTTCGTGCGGATTAATATTTTTATGTGATTATTTATGTAAGGTTTATCACTGGAGCACTTTCTGATTTTTTTTTCTGGGAAACATAATGAATAGGAATCAATTAGTTTTTTGTGAAAAATCAAAATTTTGTCATCAAGGTTATTAGAATTATAAAGGTCTGACCAACTTTCACTGGTCAGCCATGATCCAAAAGAAAAAAGTCCTGCGTCACTGAGGGGACGGCAAACCCCAATGGAGGTAGTAAAGGAATGTTCAATGGCTGAGGAGGGAGAAAAAAGAAGACAATAGTGGTAACTGCCTCCTAGTGGTGGCAGTGCTTGCGGGGAGTTATAAAACTTACTCATGTTTTAACAAATAACATCCAGAGAGGTGTTACCTTTTGTTGTAGATATTTTAACCAGTTGTTTAATATTAAGAGAGGTGCAGATAGAGTCTATCCTCAGGTCATTCGCATCACCAAGTAAGCAAATACCAGCGTTCGGATACTTTGATAACACAAAGTCAGCACTTATAAGAAATTGTTGGATAAATTTGCGTTTCTGGTCAATACATTGGTTAGGGGAATGATAAAAGACGGCGGTTACAATTAAATTGAAAGGGCGGGGAAGTACTTTCGGTCGAAGGCTCAGCCATAGAATTTCATCATAATCTGATAAGTTTGGGGTGGGGATGAGTTTAGGTTGGAGGTTATCTCGGACAAAAAATAATATACCACCCCCTTTTTTCCCGAGAGGGTGGTCGGGAGGGCGAAGTTTTATAAACTGAGTATAATTGCTAATTTTTAGGAAATCTGGGTTCTGGGACTGAACCTCTGTCACAGCAATAATATTAATTTTATGAATTTCAGAGATACCCTCGAGTTCGGTAATTTTGTCAAAATTCAGGCTCTCAGCATTGGTAAGTAGGAAAGTTGGAAATTTAAACCGATTTGGGCATTGGGATTTTTTTCAATTCGGGATGGAGTTATTTGGGGTTGAAGTTTATGAGAAGGGTGCTGTGGGTAAGGGTGTGGTTTTGAGGCATTATTAAAAGGCGGGACTGGACCGGGATTGAGAGAAAAGGAGGACAGCGAACAAATTATGGGAATATTATTAAGTTGGGATGGAACTGCGGTGGAATTCGTCTTACTATTTGAGGTTTTAGAAATTTTGCATGGATGTGTTACCTGTGGATCATTCTGCCTGCTTACTCTTAAACCAGAGTCATACTGGTAGGGTAGCCAGGGGGGATAAAGTGCAAGGGAAGGGAGAAAGGTTTCCTGGTGATCTGGGAATAAGTCAAATTGGGAGTGATCTTTATATGGGGGTTGGGGGGGGGGGCAAGATGATGCTGAGGGAGGGAAGTGAGGTGGGGGGTGTCTGAGAGGGGAGGGGTTGGGTTTGAAGGAGGGATTTGGAACGTTGCTCTAAAAAATTAGCTATTTTAAAAACCCTGAAAAGATCACGGTTGATATTATTTATACAGAGAACAATTATTATTTCTTCCTATACTATTAGGACTCATTTTCATTCCAGTTGGGATTATTGGCATGGACTGGGCTTTAAAGAGAAATATTTCTCAAAGACAGGGTCTTTTCCTCGCCACCTCACTGGAAAACTCCAAGCTTTTATTTTACTACATAATGTATTACATATAACTAAAAACGTAAACTAGCTTACTTAATAACTTAGTAACTTTAACTTACTGCAGTCGGATTTGATACTGGCAAAAATAAAAAACTTCAGTTCCAGTAACTTTTCAGTGTTTTAAATTAGCCTAGTACCAAGGTACCAATGAATGTACCAAGAAAATGATATCTGACTGTTTCAATTGGTTAAGTAGAAACATACATAAATACACTTACCTTAAAAATTTAAATATAATTGAAACAAAAATTAATTTAAATAATTAAATATTTACCTTAAAAGTTGGCAAATATTGGGAATTTAATTCTTAATGAAAAAGACCCCATTTGCAGCTATGCAATATTTGGAAGTAGCGGGCACCCAATTTAGAGAAATAGAATCGTAGGTGAAAAATTAGCAAAGAAAGGTCAACACCAGTGGCACCAACCATGTTGAGAACGAGTAGGTTTATTTCCACGTATAGCCTTTAGAAATCAACAGATACAGACGAAAAGCGTTGTCAAATTTAACGTTGCCAGTTATGCTTATTTATTTTCATGGTTCAACGTGGCAACACTGACAAAAATGGAGTACTGCCCTAATAATTTCATAGTTTTGAAACGGCCAACGACGATTTTTTTTCTTACAAAACGTTCATGACGATGCTTAGTTCATGCATTAGTAACGTTCATAGGATGCTTAGTTTTCACGTATAAATGGACCTAAAATGGATTGAGGAGGTAAAAGGTGTTTGAATTCTAATATCTTTGGTACTTTAAACCAAGCACGATGTCACCTCGACATTATTACAGTCAAAATGATTCTGATTTTTACTTGATGGTGACAAAAAGGAATCGAATCCTACGATTTTATAAGTCAAAATCAGAGATGAAGATATATACATATACAAAGACAACAATAACTATATATAATTCACCTAAATCCTATCGTTG
>JAQQPU010002526.1:0-50457 GCA_029168905.1 Artemia sp. Kazakhstan ARC1039 | reverse complement strand
GATGTTGCAACGTTCTTACGTATCTACAGTGGTTTAAAAAATTCGATCACCCAACAAATGATTACCAAAAATATTCACAAATATAACAAATGTAACTTTTGGAATATTATAACACTTTTTTCAAAGCTTTGAAGAAAAGTAAAAAAGGCTAAATACCCTTAACTACGCTTGAAAGCTATTTTAAAAAGAAACTCTTTGGAGATCTCCATGGATATGACCATAGCAGAAGCTTTGAGCCTGGGTGGGGATCAAAGAGGAGTCTCTTAGTATTTTGACCTCAGGTGACTTATTGTTGCGACTTTCTTAAATTTGGTAATTTTTGTCAGTATTTGGAAATCAAAGCTTAAACTCAATAACTGATACTAAGTGTCCTAACATTTTGCTTGGATTAAAAGTGACGAACTAGGAAGAAAATCTCGACATCTTCCGGGAGCTACTTCAGTCTGTATATTATTTCATTTAATTACATTTAAAACGGATGAGCTTTTCATTTTATACCTAAGAAAATAGCTGGCACTTCATTTTTCTTCATACCAAATAAACCATTAAGTGTTTTTTGTTTCATTGTAATTGAAGTGTTCTCATGTAAAGTGCTCATTATGTATTTTTCAATTTGATAAATTTACTCATTTTAGATGCAGTTTATAATTTGACTGATATTAGGTATTTACCACTTTATAATTTGGAATGAATCCCCAAAAGAAAAAATGAATAATATCCAAAAGAGCAGCCAAAAGCAATAAAAAAGCAGCAGTTCAGCCTTAGCCTCCGTGACATATATTCTATATATATAAAAAAAAACAAACTTTAAAATGCATTTCTTTTTAAATTGTTACTAAAGACCAGTTTTAATACAAGAAGGCTTTTTAGGAATCCAAAACAGCCAAAAAAATAACAATCAATGTCAAAGTCACCAATTTCAACTGTTTTAAAGGTGACAAAACAGATATAGGCAAAGGGCATTATGAAAAAAATTAAGCTTCAAGTTCAAAGTTATATTCAAAGTTTTTACCCAGATAACAGACGAATTTTGTGATACGGCATTTGAAGTTTTGTATGCAGTAATGCTCGATGAAAAAAACTACTAATTTTGATAATTATTTATGTTAAGAATACATAGCTGATAGATACTTCAACTACTCGTATTATGCAAGGGTTCTGAAACGCCACAGGCATTTCGTTTCTACCAGATTTCTATTTCTCTTGATGAATAACGACGAAGACCAGTTTCCAGCCAGCGACTTTTGAATTTTTGAACTCATGAATAGGCTCGAGTCTTCTGTAAATTTAAGCTGTGATTTGAGAAAGACTGATGAAAACATTAATGTTTGAGGTCAACATTGATCGTGCCGGCGGCGCGCTGCCGACATCTTACCGGCGGCGCGGCGGCGGCGCGCTGTTTTAGCCCCGCCGCCGCCGGTCTTCCCTCATCGGCGCGGTGCCGGGGTCTAACTACAGTTACTGTAACTAATGACGCTAAGAGTATTAAGACAAAACTCTTAAGAAGCGTTTAGGGGTAGTTCCAATTAAACGAAATAACTGTATGCATGCAGGTTTTCAAAAAGGCATAAAAGTAATATCATAGGCAGCACCACTCTACAATAGCTAGAAATATCATTGCAACATTTAAGAAGCTAATTCGCTTCAAAACTAAAAGTTTTAGTGTCTTTTCTAAGATTAAAAAGAGATTGGAGGGCAATCAGCCCGTCACTCAAGCCGATTTATTTTCCAAACACATCCAGTCAAAATTTTGAGACAACTATTTTCCTCAGCATAGTAGAGCGGTCCAGCAACTATGTCTTTAGGGATATCGGGCATGCCAACCCCTCATAATTATGCAATTGCTCCATTATGCTATATAACTAAATGCTACTTTAAAACTAAATCAAAAAGCATTGTCTTTGCGGTTGCCAATAAGACATTTCAGGAATATATCAAGAACGACTGGGGGTATTAAGTTGAAATTTTCGGGGCTACTACTGTTACTACTTCAGCTCTTACAATTTAAATAAATAAATAGAGTGTAAGTGTATCCAGGTTGTCAAAGAGCATAGATAGAATCTTTTGGGGATAATATTAAAGTTTTATTATTTCAGGTCAACTTGAGGAGGTTTAAAATTAAATTAAAAATACTATTTGTGTCAGGATTAAAAATTGTTGAAAAAGTTTCTCCCAGGATGCAAATAGCAAGCCAAACTATGGATTCTTATAGGGAAAAAAACGAACAGAAATTAATTTAAAAAAAAAAATTCCGCAAAACAAGTTTTTCAAAGAAAAGAAGAGTTCCATTAAGCTAAAAACTCAAGTAATCGTCCAAGCGTAAAACTACCACAAATCCCTATCAATAAATAAATGAAACTCTAAAGGAACATAAACTAGAATAAATAGCCGAGTCAAACTCGAAAGGAGCAAAAATTAACATTAGTAAGGTTGATAACCCCCATGCCCTCCCAAGACCAGAACATAATTTGTGCTTTACTGAAAAAAAAAATACGTTTAAGGGTTTTCACTTTTTTACTTAAATAAATAAAAAAAATTTAAGACTTTAAGGAATAAACATAAGTATAGGTATATTAAACTGACAATCCACGGACATTTGTTATTTGCTTTTTTTCTGTTTTTTTTTTTTCGGTAAAGCCTAGATTATGTTCTGGTCTTGAGAAGGCATGGTGGTTGTCAGCACTAGTAATGTTAATTTTTGGTCGTTTCGAGTTTAACTCGGCCATTTATACTAATTTCTGTTCGTTTTGAGTCCCCCCTGCCCCCACCCCCTTATGGGTGCCCATGAACAACGACAAAACCTTCATCCAAAATATAAACCAATGGATCCTCGGAAGTTTTTGAAGATGGTCCGAATATCATTGCACTTTATTCTACAAGGAGTAAAACATAAGGTCCTGAGTAGGAGGGCCCCCTCCTCAGCAAAAATGTGAAACTTTAGAGCATGGATTTAAAGACGACATAAAAGCTAAAAAAAAAAAAACTCAAACAAAGTTCCAGCTATTGGTTGTTCAACCATGCCTGGGAACGGACCCTTTCCCACGACTAGCCTTAGTCCCAAAAGCCCCCCCTGGACTGTTCTCGTTGACATATACATGGCCAAATCTCTAAGAAACGAGACACCAGAAAATGCCTTCTCGAATTTATGTTCCAAATACTTTACAGATTCTCCCCCCTGTTTTAAGTTAAATTTCCCAAATTTGGCTTATCCCCATCTCATTAAACCCTCAAACTTTAATTGAATTCAAAACATTCCCTTCCCAAATTACTCACTTCTCGCCTACTAACATTCTACCGCATGAACTAGTAAACAATTACATAATACACACACTACACACTACTAGCATAAGTAAAAACTTACATAGTATAAATGAACCACACTAACAACCGTAGTCGGAAACTGGATATTTTAACACTTCATTTTTCTTTCTATACTTTAAAATAGACTTGTTCCCCATACCCCTGAATTTGACGAGGACAAGGAAAGTTGGGATTATGTATAAACTTCGGATTAAGGCAAAAGGAATGACCGGGAAAGTTTCAGCATTGTGCCTCGAAAGCCCGTTTTCTTTTCTCATTTTATATTATATCTAGAGTTCTAAGGTGAAATTATTCACAATTCGAAGCACAATGTATAGATTTTAGATAGCACAGATTAGGGAAGGGAAGTCTATTATGAGCGATACCAGACAATTCCCGGAAGGGAGTGTTATCAACGGCTTTGTTTAACCAAGATTTAAATGGGAATACTTCCCATTTTATAATTTTTACACTTTTTTTTAACATCTTCTTGTTTCCCAAGAGGAAAACCTCAAGGGGTCTTAGCCCCTTGTTGGGGTCAGGGTGATCCGTGCCCCACCCCATCCTCGGATGGGTCCATCTTGCGCAGGGACGGATCCAGGATTTTTTAGGGGGGGGGAATAGGTTGATCCGATAAACTTGCGTTAGGAGTAAATTTAATGAACGCAAATTTGCGTTAATTAAGTAAATTACACTACTTAAGACTATGTTAGGGGGCGAGCGTCCCCCTTGCCCCCTGGATCCACCACTGATATTGGGCGAGCATCCAAATAGATTCCTTAAAGTAAAGAAGGCAAGCTAAAAAAAAAAAATATATTTGACTTTTAGTTTAAAATTTCTGAAAAATCCATAGCACCGAAAAAAAAAACAATGACAAGAACAAATTATATAGTTTAAACTCCTTTTTCTTCAAATCTCTATTCAACTCAAACTGATGTTATCTGGAACTACCTTGGACTAAAGCAATATGTAATTAGGATTATTACTTAAGTATCATTTTCAAATTAGCTAAGGCGTCCACCTTAAAAACTGGGCATGAAAAAATGAGTGTCTGGCTCAAACAGGTAAA
This sequence comes from Artemia sp. Kazakhstan ARC1039, assembly GCA_029168905.1. Taxonomy (NCBI): domain Eukaryota; kingdom Metazoa; phylum Arthropoda; class Branchiopoda; order Anostraca; family Artemiidae; genus Artemia; species Artemia sp. Kazakhstan ARC1039. Next base: position 46,088 of record JAQQPU010002526.1, on the reverse strand, counting down.
ATTTGAGCATTGTTTTACACCTACTTAAATAGAGAGGTCAACGGAGAGTGGTTGAAGGAGTGTTCATACCTTCTAGGCAGCAAGGAATTATTGATTAGTTTATAATGATTATACTGACCGAGTTACACGAACCCGGAAGATATTTTAAATCCAGCCAGCTGGAAATTCGAGACACTTCATCAATTGATAGTTTCCGGTCTGGGCTTAAATTTGCCTCTGCGAAATTAAGAGATTTCCAGGATTGTCTGGAATTCTCCAAGTCTCTATTTTATGGATCCGTCTGGCTTTTCCCTACAGTGCCTATCGGGCAAGTTGCAGACTTTTCGAGAGAATTGGTGCATCCCGTATTATAAATCTTGGGGAAGGATACTCTTTGTTGCCAAGGGCTGAGCGTCTTTATTGACTTATTGTCGAGGATCCAAACGTATTTTATTTGATGCTAGGGTGACTGTTTCGTGACAGATCAGTATCTGTATTTTGAATCAGCAAGGGGATTTTAATGATCCTCAGCCATTAATAAAAATGGTAAATATTTAAAGCATTTTGTGGATCTAGTGAGTTCAGAGGAGATTATGCCCTCTTAACCCTCCTCCAAATAATATCCTTGCAAGGTCGTCTCCTTTAAGACATCGTCAGGGATGGGCCAGGGAAAAATAAGCCCTTCAACCAGGAGAGGAGAAGACAATAAAAGGCTTCACTTGAAACCTAGGCTCTATACATTCGTCTCTATTTGTCCTCAGATCTATACAAAGTCCAGTCCTTCCAATTTTAATGAAAATATTGCTACATAATAGCATATTCAACAAGTATTTTAATTTACTACTATCACACTTTTTCAATGGAAAATTCCCTGCCCCCCCCCCCGGAAAAATTCCTTGCGGTTTCTTTAAAAAAAGGGATAAGGAGCAATTAGAAAAGAACTGTTTAAGAAATCGTCATCGTAATACAATTTCCTTTACTGTACTTACAAGCTTGCACCTGAAAAATTTTCATTTGACAGTACTCTTCGGAAGTACGACAAGAAAATTAAAGGAAAAAGCTTGTGCCATCCGTGTTTCTCCTGTTTGCAGTCATGATATATATGATCTGCGTCATATTAAAGTCACGTATAATGATACCCTACATCACAGTTTATATAATTATCCAGTAAGTTATTGCAGATGATTTCTGGCTCTTCATTCTCGGTGCGAACTAAAAGCTCCTCCCACTTATTGTCCACTTATTGGTTGAGCCGGCCAAGTGGTTTTGTCAGTACTTTCTTTGTCTTTGTCTACCCGTGAAAAGATCTAATGCCGCTTATGTTTATAGGTTCTCTGGAGCACTCACACCTCAGTCCGGGTTTTTATAATGGGTGAGATAGGGAAAGATCATACTGCTAATTATATAAACTGTGCCATACATTCTCCAAATAGACTATCTCGTTATGACGGTACTGATGACTATCAGGGGCTTCAATCAGGATAGGGGCAATTCCTGTCCTCCTCTAGATTTAGAAAACACCGATTTTTCATAAATTTCATTGAAAAACCTAATTTGACCCTGACCCATATTTTGGAAAATTTCTTTTTCATATTTTCATTTAAAGAAAACGACCCCCCCCCCCCGACAATTTTCGGGAATTGGGACCCCGGTGTTGTGTGCAGATTTTTGCTTGCTAAAACCGAAACAGCTTCATCCAATTACACTGTAAAAGAAAATTTGATTTCCAACACAATGTTTTGCTCGAATTCAAACAAGTAAAAAAAAATCCAATTTTTCTGTTGAAATTCTGACTTGCTTATTGAATTCCAACAAATTATTGAAATTATGAAGATTTATGCACTTTTCAGTAGAAAAAATGTAATTCTCGACGCAAATAGGTTATATTAATCAAAATGGTTTGGACTTCAACGGTAGATTGAAATTTCTAGAATACCGTATTGAATTTGACTATGGTGCCATTTACAGTGACCTTATGCACAAATGTCCTTAAGAACATGCATAAATTTATGTATAGAACATTTTTAGCTTACAATTAATATTTTGGAGCAATGAAAAAATATCATATGAATTTTTTAATTACTATTGGCTTATGGAATAGTTACAGTGTATTAATAAAAGAGAAACAATCTATTTTGGCCTTTTCTCAATAAAGAGAAGTTCGGACTGTGTTAATATCAAAGTATAAACACATACTGATCAAGTACTGATAAAACTCTCCAAAAGTGACCCCGCGTAACTCAGCGCATCTAGAGGGTAAATATCACTTAATCGGTCCGAGCCAATAAATTAAATTTAATACAGCTTTTACGGAACATGTATAATCACCTATGGAACTTGTGATTTACTCGCCAGGTTCGCAAAGGTATGGAATCGTCTCCGGAGACGCGGACGATTTGTGTGGAGAGGATAGGTTTTGTCAGTACTTGTTCAGTATGTGTTTATACTTTGGTTAATATCATACTTAACGGGGTTAAATGTTAATATCATATTTAACATGATTATTTCTGTATTATGATTACTTGGGTTTCGCTGGAAACCGACGACTCCACTAAACTTTATGATGAGTGGAAAAGTCTGCCTTTCAGCAGGAGAGGGACCTGTTCAGGCTCATATCTGAGACTGGTCATTGATGAACATTCGTGGCAGCTATTAGAGCATCCAACTAGTTTTTGTTGGACAAGATTATAGGCCTAATAAATTGAACAACGATAGTAATGGAAATCCAATTAAATAACAGGATATCTAACAAACAAGACAGAAATCCAATAAGGATCTTAAAATCCAACATGTTGTGTTTGGAAATTCAATTCGGGTATGGGAATCCAACAATTTTGTTTCTCAACAGATTGGATATTCAATAATTATAATGGAATTCCAAATACGTCTCTAATATTCCATTTAAGCTGTTGAAATCCCAATTTTGCAGTTGATAAATATTACAAACAATTTTTGTTGAATCTCAAACAATTTTTTTTAACAGTGTAAATATTTCTCTGCGTCAACGTTTTCTGTGGTCAAATAATGAGCCAGTTGTACTCCCATTTTACGCCTCTCATTTCCTATGTTGCAAAATTTGTATGAGCCTTCTGATGTTAGCAAGGCTATTTGTGCTATAGCACAAATAGCCTTGTTAACTCCGTTCCAGCAGAAGTATACTACTGCTTGAACGGATTAAAATATCGAACTGAATTATTGGGCAAGCAAGAAGGGTTAGGCAAGCAAGAAGAGGAAATCACTAAATACTAGAATTTATACTTTGCCTGCAATACACCGGAATAGCTAAAATGACATTCCGGGGGAGGGGGTATGCAAATATTGGCTTCTGAGGACTTAAGCCGCATTTATATATTCTAATATGATGGTATGATAAAAATATTCTAATTTTAATATTAAGATTATTAATAACGGACGAGGTTTTGTGTTTCTACCTCCATACATCGTCTATACAAGAAGCAACTTAGTGAGCAACTATTCGTAAGCTTTCACAAAATTTGATTGAATTTTCTCAAACATTTTTCAAGACCTGCTTTCCTCTTTGGAAAATAGACTTCTTTATTTCCTTTACTAGAAGCGATACCAAGTCTAGACTGTCATGACTATTCTTTTCTTGGAGGAAATTACCGCTCTTTATTCTTACTTGGCTTATTTTTCAGTTTAATTAAAAAAAAAAAAAGCCAAATATTTTGTTAAGAAGAGTAAAATAAAACAATTCAAGATTGAAAAGAAGGGGGACAAGAAAAAAGAAATAATGTATATAATTAAGAACAAAGAAAAACAACTCCTAAATAGTTTAAATTAGAAACGAAAGGACCCTGGGACGTTCAAAGGAAATGTGTTAATCAACCGATGCTACCGCGATTAGCATAAAAGGTGTACGTACATTTTGTTTTTGGCACTTACATATTGTAAGTGCCAAGAAGTCAGTTTTACTTTGAAATAGGAAAGAATTCACTTGTCAACGATCCAAATTACTAACCGACTAAGACCGATATTAAATGGTTACACTAATCGTCTGTTCGTTTTAAGTTATAATATGCTCTAGACTTTCATTTGAAAAAAAAAAAAACTTGTTTTGGTTTTTATTGAATTGCTGTTCGTGTCTATTTATTCGGGAATACCTTGACAGAATTGAAAAAAATAATAAGATTTGATATATAAGTAAATTATAAGACTGATTACTCTAAAATTAGGTTTATTTACATTGCCTTTTTCGTCAGGCGCTAGTACCCGTATATGACATATGAAAGACTTTGTGAGACTCAGCGTCATCTCAAGTATTTTGCTAAAACAGATGGCGAAAAATCTAAATTTGCCATTTCTGAATTCTTATGACTTTTAATCGATTTGAAAATGGAAAAATAGATATTTTAGGAGAAATAAGAATTTTTTGTAACAGGGACGTAAAAATAAAATAAAATTAAAGGCCTGAATGCATAAACTTTTGTTTTATACATTATATTCAAACTTCAGAAACAAGATAAAGTTCTATGTTGGAAACATCTCTAATCATGAAGAATAAAAGAAGCAATAGTATCAAAACATATTGGTTACTTTTCATTCCTGCTATCATTTCCCAATAACTATACCACCTAAATTTAATTCTGATTCTTATGTATATTGTTTAATTTTACGCTGACATTAAAAAAAATAAAAGAGAAAAAAAGATGCAGCTATTCAAATTCTGAAAAACCTTTCATACAATCAAAATACAAAAAAATACAAAAACAGATATAACCCTGATAAATCATATAACAATCAAAAACCCTTATTGACGGAGGAGTACTCAAACTGGCAAGTCCCAATCGCGTTAAACAAAAATTTGGCACTTGAAATGCTTTTATGCAGTAAGTTTACCAACAAGTTTGGTGCTATGGAAAAAGTCATTTTTAGTAATTAAAAACCAATAACTCCACTATTTTAAATTATTTTTTTTCTTTTTTCTTCTTATTTTTGGGGTGGGGGGGAGTATATCCAAGATTTACAGCCTTTTTTAATAGAAAATTATGGAGCTCTGGAAAAAATAACAGCTTCTTAGGATTGTATAAAGTGAAATTTTTAGAGTCAAAGTTCCAAGAAGGGATGCGTCGAATGATTTTAAGAATGGGGGCAGTTGTAGAAAGGAGTTTCCCAAAAGAGAAGAGAACAGTGAATTCGACTCTATTAGAGCTTGTGATAGACTTATTGAAATAAATATTATCTTGTTATTTTATCTTATACCCGAGACAAATTATGCTGTTCTTTGATTCAAAGTGATGGAACTCATATTAGCTTATGGCATTCGTCTGATAGACCTTGGCCAATAACATATTTTCTTTTATCTAATTACCTAACGGTTTTCACAACAAATTTTTGCGAAGAAAGAGCCATATTCAAACTTAAAACAAGAATAAATAAAGTCAAATAATAATTCAAAGTCGAAATGAACAGAACATGAGCAAAACAAATAAACGAAGCATGTAAAGAACAGAAAATAAGCTGAATAATCACACAATACATATACATAGCAAATGCAGCGGATGATGAATAGATGAAACCTAAAATAAAGAGAAATTTAAAAAAATAATTAAATGAAACTTAAAACAAACAAGACGTAGAGGCCTTCTTGACCTAGCAGCTTAAAGTTTCAAGCTTTTCAGAAAAAAATTAGCTAATTTTGGGCAAACCAATATTTTTGAGAAACAATGTTTCAACCCTCTCATCCTCTCTCCAAAAAATAAGATTTTAACTCTCCTTCCTCTCTCCCTCCCTCAGCATTGCCTGAAAGTCTCAAATAGATCACCCAAATCCTTCCCAGAGTATTATAGATATGGTGTTTTGATAGCCTGGTAACCTGGGTACATGTAATGTCTTTCAATTGATCTTGTTACTTTATTGTAATCCCCAGTGACTTTTTAACCAGGGCAATAACTTTTCACAGATCTAGAGACAATAATTTGTTGGATCCAAAAGCCATAAGCACAAATTTGAAGTTCTTTTATCCCGTCATAACACTCTTCAAAAGCTTCAACTAAATTCTTAAGTCGTTCCCAAGACGTTGAATAAATGACGAACTCGGTTCATATAGTGTCTTTCGACTGCCTCGTTACTTAGCTGCGAATATATTTCAGGTCCCATAGAGATTTGTATTGTAAAAACTTACACAAATAGAAGACAAAACCTACCCTCCCCCAAGTCAAGTTTGAGGTTGAATCCCCCCCACACCCAAGTACCTGCCCGCAAGCTTCCACTCGACCCCCCAGCCATTCCCAAGATATTTCAAATATGCTTCTTTGATAACCTGAATACATGTTTATTCACTACTTCACCTTAAATCACCTTCCACAGTTTTTGCTATAGAGTAAAAACTTCAAGGTGGACCAAAGACAAACAAAGTTTGGTCTCCTCCAATCCTCCCGCTAAAAATAAATTGTATAGTTCCCTCTCCCCCACCCCCTATTCTGAAAGTTCTAGCTCAATCCTCAAAGCTATTCCCAAAATATAGCAGATATGATATATTGATAACCTGGATACAAATAGTGCATTTTAATTTAAATTCACCCCTCCCCTCCAAGTTAAGCTTCAAGGTCCACTTGGCTCTCCAATTTCCCAGAACATATTTTCTGAGACCGCATTGGCTAAGCGACAAGATGATTAAAAGACATACGCAAAGAAGAAAAATCGAGAATAGTTCCAGCCAGTGAAAAAATAAAACAAAAGTGCAAATATTTCACCCAAGACCTTCTATCAGCCAGGGGCGAATCTAGGGGGACACCCCCCCCCCCCCAAGGCAAATCCAAAAATGTGGAGTTCCTCTGTCCTCATTGTGGCTGCATTGTGGACAAATTAGGGAAATGGTTGTACACAATTTTTCGTCCACGCAAAATTCGTACATTAAAATTCAATTCATTTAGTTGAAAAATTAAAAGACCTTGATAAAAAAAAGATATGATTTTGGCTAATTTCGATGCTGTCTCTGTGTATACTTCTTGTGATATCGGAAAATGCGAAATTGCCCCAAAAAGAAAACTTGAAGACAATAAACACCAAATGACTACAAAACATTACATACCCAAACCAACTATGAGTTGCAATGATTTTTCATTGTACAATAATCATTTTTGGCACAAATTATGAGTCTACCTATGTGTACTAGCCTTTTGTCTTTTTTGGCCACTTTTTATATGAAATACATGAAAACCTCTGCACTGAAAACTTTTCCTCTGAAGCCCTTTTTTTCGGGGCCGGTTTTGGATGGATTTCTGTTTGAAATCACAGAGGTTTCACTTAGCACTTTTATGGCACACCTTAACACTTTAGATTAAAATCCTCAGTTTAGCTTAGAACTAGAAGAAAATCATAAACTACTTTTTTAGACCACTTAATTTTCAAAAAGTCTACCAGCCTTATGTTTTTTATCTATAGGAAACCCACCATAACGATAGGTATTTAAATTTCTCTTCTAACTCCCTTCCCCCTGTGTAAAAATGGGAGCACCTTGATTGATCAAATTATACATATATGTTCAGAAGTTCACATAGTTGAAGAACTTGACTATAAATAAGACATTTTATTTTGCAATGGATCCCCTATAAATTTACTGGAATCAATTATAGAAAGAAGGTTAAAAATAAAATAATAGGATACTACCACAGCACAATCTTCAATTGAAAACGTCCCATTGGCAGGCAAAAAGAAAAATATCATAGTTTTACCTTACATTCCGAAACTGGGAGGCGAACTGAGAAAACTTTTAAAAACACATAGCTTAGGTAGTAAGGCCATAGGGAATATCAACTATACAAGACCTGTTAGACAGGTTTCTGCAACTACATCCATTTCTGGGCCAATCAGAGATGTTTCTACCAACGGGACACCATTTAGGGTGAGTTGAATATCGTAGCTATGAGGTCATAACAACCAATCCATAGCAAGCAGATTCAATATAAGGAGTGATTTTCACTGTAATTCATATTAGTAAGAGAATTGAATTCAGAGAGAGAGCAGTTTGTTTTTATACTCTATTATTTGACAAGATATTAGCATAGAAAATGAGTGCTATGTTAACGCTATTGGAGCTTGATGGTGGAGCAGGTAGCAGCATTGATACAAAGACGATAGTACCAAACGTAGCAGTAGAAATTACACAAGGATCTCGACTAAGCCTTGAATGGGATGATATGTGTGCAAGATATGTGATATCATTGAGCAAATTTAAATTGGAGGAGCAGTTATGCTTTGCCGCGACACTAGATATAGTGTATATAAATAAACTTCAAGCTGCTTTAAATACACTATTGAGGAAAATAAGTTGTATCAGTGATTATTATTATTATTGTAACTATATTTAAGTAGGTTAGCGTATATTCTTAAAGTAGAAAAAGAATCCTGGTTAGTCTGAAGTTGGTTGTAAGAGGGATATGATTGTAAAACATGGATGGATTTGAGAAAGAGAAAATTATACGAAATCTTGTGTTTATGGAAAAATGTTTGATTCTAGATGATGATTTTCTGGAGTTATCTGTTCAAAGGAAGATGTTTTCTCAGAGAATACTTGTTGATATAATGAAAAAGGATTCTCCGTCATTAGACTATATTATGAAACTTTTACATCGTGGTCCAAACGCATTTACACAATTTATTGGCATATTAATCGAAACAAAACAAAAGGATATTGTGGATTTGCTATCGAACACACTGCCTTAGAAATTTAAGACTATGATTGATCCCGAGAATTTAGAAGATGCTATTCAAATATGATTTACTCCCCTCTCTCTCTCTATCTCTCTGTACCTCTCAATTTACCGATGGTATGTCAGTTTCATTTTAGCAATGAGAGTGTCAAGACATGAAACATTTTCTATACATGTCCACTATGCATGTATACACTGGGCAGTTGGTCATCATGTGAGAATTGTAAATTGATTGACGAGTAGGATGAAAAGTGTAGATTGTGCAACCCGTGTAAATTACATAGAGGATATGCCGTACAAATAAAAGGTTGTAATTCGTGTCTTGAAGAGATGTGTGACTCTCACCCTAAAGGACACCTATGCTCCAATTGTCATTATGATAAATGTAATCAGTGGGAGAATACATATCCTAGTATGATTAGAAAGAATCCTAAAAGTGATTTTAGTTTATTACTAAGAAACTGGTATCGTCGTGGCTTTAAATTGTTTTGGGAGGAGGAACCAGGTCTACGATCAACTGTTGGAATAACAAAAGAATTTGGTTTCTACGTCATCGCTGTCAAGAAAATGGCTACTATGATTATAAGCCTACTGATTTGTATTTGCTGTTACAGAATGTGATTCACCATTTGAAAACATTGTATGTGACATTGCTTCAAATAAGCAAATTGAAACTTGTGAATTTTACAATATGAATGAAAATAGTATCATTGACTATACAAAGAGACATAATAAGAGTGAAATTACATTGTACTGTAGAAAATGTGACCCTGACATTGCAGCGCATCAGGATCAGTATACAGTGAATTCAGATGATCTACCTGCATTAGTTGTTCTCGACAAATACCTATACATAGTAGAAGAAGAAATCTAAAGAGGAGAAAGTCGTTTTTATTATGTATATACATTATTTTTATTAATAAACAATTTTATATACATTTTTAGAATATTTTATTCGTAGGGCACTAAAGTCAATATTAAACACGTGTGAAAGCACATTTTCCACTAGGAAGTAATTCAGACAAGGATTGTCAACGTAAATGATGAGAAACTGGTTGTAAGTATGGCCACGACATCTGAATATGAAACAGAGTAGTACATGAAATCCACAGATCTTAGTCGTTAAATCCTGCACTCTCTTCTAATTTTGAATAATAGTTTTTCTACTGCTTTCAATAAAGTTGATGATGTGTGGGGTGTAGAATTTATATGATAGGCCAAGAGGATCAAAAAAATTCTATATTCTTCTCTGTTTGAAATATGAATAGCCAATGACCTATCTTTATACTCGACGGACTGCTATTAACAATGATTAGGCTATTGTTAACACTTGGAATTTTTTCAAGGAAGTCCGATGGTATACAATAGGATTTATATTTGGACATGTATAAATCCATACTAAATATGCAGATTATTTGATTGGTGTTCATGGTGCGAGGTCTAGTAGAATACTGCCATCGGGGGTGATTTCACAATAAGTTTCAAATTGACTCAGTGATCTTAATGTGATACTTTCAGTCAAAGCATGGGGCAAATGTGCACTCTAAACGAACATTGCTCGTTCGTACTATGCTCATATCTTGAGTGCCAGACAAGTCCAAAAAATTACACCAAGATTTTTTGAAAACATTGAATTTGTTATTCCATTTTCAAATAGTGGTGAGTCATGATTTAGGGATTGCATAGTCAATTCAGACAGAGTTCTGTATGCTTTTTATCAAATGATAAACTGTACAAGGGAATTCCATTCATTTTGCACACAAAGCTAGATAAGCCAAAAAATTAAAATTAAGGGGGGATGCAGCCCAGGATCCAACGGCACTAACACTCTTCACAAATGCCAAAGCAAGTTTTGAGAAGATTTTTCCATTGATAAATGATGAATCGGTATAACTACGAGAACCAGTGGGAATGTGACATTGATTTGTGACTGTACGGGGGACCAGAAGTTTAATATTGTTACCATTGGCTCTCAGTTTTTTACTAAAGAATTGCTGAAGTGATAATGACATTTCCATCAGGTGCTGCAGCAAGTGTTTTCCTCAAAATGAAATCGGAACGAGCTAGTTGTAACTTTATGTCAATCTTGACATTGGGAGGCAACCATTGAGATATATTAAATATCTCATGATTTAATTTTCCAACTAAATGATACTCCTGGGTCACTACAGCAGGTAACTCTCCGTCAGTATCAACATTTGATCTATATTCATAGCCAAGTGCCTGTCCTCTCAACTCCTTGAATGACTTTGGAGTCATCATCATAAACTGTATGTAGCTTGCATAGTTTGATAAATTATTGCTAGTGCTCAACAATGTTCCATTAATGAATGCATTAACTTGTTTGAACAAGTTGTGTAGAATACAGTTTGTATAGGACAGGCCATCGCTAGCAATAGGAGTTGTATTGTCTGACTTTCTTCACCACACAACATTTAAATAAATAAATGTTGATGATAAATCGATGAAATAATCTTCATTACAAAATATCTGAAAGCGTATATTTTCCAAAAGGGGTTGTTGAGGATGAAATTCTTCATAGTGACCATACTATTGATTGTGAGTTCATTGGAGTACTGACTGTGAGTTCAAAGCAAGCGACGCTATCTTAAATTGGATATATTACTTGATTCATATTCAGCTTAGTGGACCAAAACTGGTTAAACAAGTGAAACAATTTTGGACAGATAAGGAACATTAGCATAACGGATTCAATAAATCAAAGCATTCTGGTTTCATAAATGAAAAAACTGATTATTATTAACGAATTATACAAATAAACAGAATGATAATTAATCTGCTCTGTTAATGATGTTGGATTATTCACCTGTGTTAAATTTCGTTCAGCGTAACAAGGAAGAGAGAATAGATGATGAGACTATCAAAAGATTTGGAGCGGAGTTTTTTTTTATTGTGATGTGATTGTGATTGCAAAGAAATGATTGGGCTCGAAGCTGGATCCTGATGCGCTATTCCAGAAGTGAAACGGAACAAAGGCACCATCTAGTCACCATGCGGCTATCTTGGAAATAATGAAAAGGGGTGATTCAAATTGTTTTATAATTCCGACTTTTGTAATTCGAAGGCCTTCCAAAATGCCAGTTATCCCGGCTTCGGCTTTCTCAGCTTTGCTCTCGAAAGTCAATGAACTGAACCTGCATCTGAAAACTACATCAAATCAGTTCAAGTCTTATTCAACCAATTTTCCACCGCTACCCCAGGTTGGGACTGCTGGTTCTTCACTATCGAGTAGCCATGCTACAGTGATTGTTTCAAACCTTCCCCAAACAGATTGAATCCCCAAAAGTCGAGAGGAATTCTTAGACCAATTGTCAGGTCACAAGCCAGTTTCCAGTGTCCGCCCAAGAGGTGACAAGTTGTATGTCAACATTGAGAAATCTGTTATTTTGGGTTTCTGCAATTCGATTAGTGCAGCCGCATCGGGTGCAACCACTAAAACTGTGCATAATCGTCACCTTGGGATTGCTGGTGGTATCCCTGAGGATTTTGACATTGCTGGACTAAATTCGTACCCTGGTGTGACTGAAGCCACTCATTTCGGCTTTTCACAAACAATCAAGCTAGAGTTTTTGGATACTTTCACTAAAAGCAATGCCATCAAGAACGGCCTGAAATAGGTTACGAAATATTCCCTGTGTACGATTTCATCAGTGTACCTCGTTACTGCTTCAAATGCCGATCCCCAGATCACATGATGAATTAATGTACCAGTCCTGTTGATAGATGTGCTCGTTGTTCCGGAAATCATACTGCCTCTAAGGAACGCCTTGCCGAAATAGCCCCAAATTGGCAAACTGCAACGGTGATCATCAAACTGCAACGCATAATATAAATGGCACAAGAAAAGAGCATGTAATTGACGAACTTGCATGTAATTATGACATTGTCTTATTGCAAGAACACTTATTATCGTCGGCTAATACAAACATACTTAAAAGAAGTGCTAATCTTGTCGTTTTCATATTGGCGGCACGAAATACTTTCAGACGGCCTTCGGGGGGGGGGGGTTGCATGTATTCTGAATCGAAATAGTGTTGCTTGCTATTTGCATGTGCTATTTCACAGTGATCCTAACATTTTGGCTTTGCGGATTAGTGTTTTAGTGATCGTAAATGTTTACTTGCCATGTGACAGAAAATCGTTTCAGTCTCTATTACAGAACAGTGTATTACAGAAACTTTTGGAATCCGTCTCAAATAAAAGTTATCGTTTTTTGATCGTGGGGGACTTTAACGCTGACCTGCTGTCATCGAATATTCGCTCGGATTTTATATTTGATTCTCTGCCGCAATTTAAGCTGGTAGAAAAAACTTGTATATATTCTTATCTTAATCACTCGGGCAGTCAAAGTAATATTGATCATGTTGTTTGTTCTCCGGGCCTACCCGTTTCTACCGTAACCGTACATGAAGATCATTGCGATATAGATCATCTACCGATTTCGTTTGTTTTGAACTCCAATTTGTTCTAATCGTAATTCTTTAAAAGCTGGGCAAAAATGGGTTTTCCGTCGAAATTGGAATCAGATAAATCTATCGCTTTATATTTCTACGCTAGGTATGCTACGTGCTACAATTCAAGCTCCTTTCCACCTTCTACAGCTTAGCTGTAAGCATTCTAATGATAAAAAATGTTAAATGATTATTATCTAAATTTAGTATCTTGTCTAAAAATAGCTGAGTTGTCCGCTGTTCCACTGGAGCGAGTCAGGCGAAACACGAGTAAACCGGAGTGGTCGTGGGATCCTGACTTGAAATCGATTAAAAATATATCAAAACTTTGGTTGCGTGTTTGGGTTTCTTGTGGTCGTCCGTCTGAAGGGGTCGGTCATCAAATAAAGCAAAAGACAAAATGAGAATATAAAAATACCTGCGCTCCACTAAATCAAAAATTCCGAATTTCTCGTTAAGTAAATCTCATTAGCCAAAGGTAATTAATTCTGAAAAACTTGATAATTCTTTTGCTACAAACCCGATTAGTGCCAGTGCGTGGCATAGCTTTTATAGTAAAATTTTTAGTTCAGTAAATTACCATGTCCATTCGGTTTTTTCGAAATTTCTTGTTGCTGCACTTCCCGTATCGCTGAGCCAAACTCAGATTTTGTTTGTCGAGCTCTCTGTGGCTCTGCAGGCAGTGAAAAGGCTGAAATCGAATTCCCTGGATTGCGATGGTATTTCTGCCAACCATTTAAATGTTGATTGCCCACTTCTTTTTCAACACCTGCAGTTGCTTTTCCAAATGTGCCTGTGTGTGTCTGCTGTACAGGATAGTTTTTTATGTGGGTACGTAACATCAATTCTTTTTAGAGGGAAACCTCCTAGCAATTGCACGTCGTATCGGCCAATAACTGTGTCATGCAATCTCAGTAAATTTTTTGGATATATTCTTCTTCCGTTGATTTCGAGTGCATATTTTGACAAAAATCAGCTTGGATTTTCGCCTGGAATAGGCTGCCAGCAAGCCCATCCAGTTCTAATTAATCTTCTAATTGACGAAACTAAAAAGGGCTATGAACTCCATCTTTGCGCCTTGGACCTTTCCAAGGCTTTTGATAGCGTCACCCACCCACAAGCCCTGTTCTCCCTTTTTAGTCACGGCATTAATCTTTCTCCTGTTTCTCTCCTACGTTACTGGTATGCTAATTCTTTTCTGGGAATAAAAACTGAAGGGGTTACTTCTGATTCTAAAATTCCGGTTCGGTGTGGTGTCAGACAAGGTGCAGTCCTTTCCCCTTTTATGTTAAACTTTGCATTTCTTCTGTTTTATCTTCTATCCCATTTACTTGTATTTTTCAGGTGGATAATCTATGTTACATAGCGTAAGTTTATGATATACTTCTAATTAATAGGACTAGAAAAGACCTTTCTGATTCTGTGTCTAAATTAGTAAAAAACCTTAATAAAATTGGTCTATCACTGAACTTCTCTAAATACGAATATCTTTCGTTTAATAGTAATTGTAACTCGCCTTTAGATTGCGATTTCTTCTGTCCTATGTATCTCTTCTATTCGGTGGTTGGGCATAAACATTGCTAAGAATCTTAACTCTCTCCGAGACAAAGCCGTGGCCAATTGTGAGAAAAAGATCCAAGTATCTTACTCCAAAATTGTTGCCAATCGGGGGAAATACAGTAGGAAGACCCTTGCTAAATTGTATTCTGTTTTAACTGATCATTCAATTTTGTTCCTTTCTGGTGTTTATCCCATTCTTGGACGAAAAGATACTCGGTCAGTACGTTCTTATTATTTTCGATTTTAACGTTTTCTACTGTATTTGCCTCCATGGTACCGGAACCGTAACCTTGTCTCAGTTTTTGGGCTTCCAGATATAACTGAAAAGCTAGTTGCGCTTGCAGACAGACTACCCCAGACAGTGAAGACTCTCCCAGCTCATCATGGGTTTGTCACGCCTCCTTCATTAATTTAGTGCTTTTACTGTGTATTTACTGTGCTTTTATTGTGTATTTACTGTGTATTTAGTGTTTTACTGTGAATTACTGTGCATTTAGTCGCTTTGAATGCATTTTTTTTGTTTTTTCTTCTATTTATACTCCGTTTTTGTTACTTTAGCGGGTTAAAAAATAAATTATTATTACTTGACACTGACATCAACATTTTCAGCATTGAATAAATTCAATGACGAGCTGATTGATGGATACGATTCTTTGTGCGGGAGATAGGTCTTCTAAAGAGAAGAAATCCTTCTTTGATCTAACTATCTTTTTCTCCTTCTCCTGCTTGTTGTTCTTCTTCTTTTTTTCCTCAAAGTCGTTGCTGATGTTTTGCTCTTCCCACCTGCATAGAGACTGATGAGTGAATTATGATCACGCACCCTTTTTAATCACTTCCCATTTTGCTGAGATTTTAATTCTTCACCAACGGCTCTTGCTGAAGATCTAATATTTTCTTTAAGACTCTCATTGAAGTTTTTACCCGACCCCCAGTCCTGTAGTGTTGAGGCAGCAAAATTTTATGCAGCAGGTACAAGATATTTTCTGGCAAGGGGTAGTGCAGAACGAAATAGCCTAGAAAACCAACTACCAAGACCATAGCCAGACATTGTAGTACGCCCCTTGGAATAGTCCAGTCCATGACCTATTTGACGAGGACTCAGAGCACCAACATAACAATCAATGTCAGGACAGACAAATGGAATTCTTCTACTGTTCATCTTAAGCAACGACAGGTCGAAAATGATATGTAATCACAGCCAAACCTTTTGTTATTGTTAGAGGATCACCTAATTCACTTCTAAGTGTGAACTGACGGAGTTCCAAGTATGAAGTGTTTACAGAAACATACTGAAGATGCTTTATATTAGAGTGATGAACATGTTCATGGGCTGTTTTTCGTTCAAGAGCACGTAGTAGGGGGACATTTGAATTACCAACTCTCGATTTTTTCCAAAGGACCCAGAAAGAAATATACAAGAGTGCGAGGCAAACCGGATGGATAATCTGCAAAAATAACACGATTCACCCTACTGACAGCTCCAGCATTTTTACCACTGATCATATTCTGTTTAAAGCCAAGAACATCTCTCAGATTATCATTGAGACAAATTATTTCATTGTTAACAGATGAGCTAATGTAAACTCTACTGTGTTCCATTGAATAATTGAATTGGAATGTACCTTTCTTACGAGCAGAGATTTTTCTATTGATTGCACGACACAAATCAGTCATACTACCAATTTTTTCGTATTTCAATGTGAAATAAGGATATTCACTAGATTTAAGTGCTTCAACCCATTCATACTCGACAAAGTGTGACCAATTTAATATTATAACTTTTATCTCATACGCACGATCTTTTCTCAGGATATCATATTAATTTTTGAGAATACAATCGACAAGAGCAACTTCATACTTTCCATCATCAAATTTGATGGTGGGGGAGAGTTTTGTCCAAAAATCATTTGTTTTATTCAAATCATTGTAGAGAGGGTCGGAATAAGAACGTAGATGGAAAGTAGATGGAAAAAGAACCATCTACCCATGCTTCATCTACAGCTCCACCCTTCACCATGCGTGCCAACGCCAGTAAAATAAACTTCAAATCATAATTGGAATTGTGTATAAACACAGGTATGAAGTATTTCTGCCTAACGTTTATATTGCACGATTGATGTGCCACCCCACGAAAGTTACTCCCTCCTGACGAAACTTCCTGCTATAAATGATCGTGATCGACCACTTTCCTCTTACCCCCATTCCCCGTACCATCATCAAATTCACTTTTACAAACTTAAATACATTCTTAGACCACACTGGCTATACATGACAAATGAAACTCAGAGAGGAAAGAAACTAACAAAATAAAAAATAAAATCAAAAAGGGTGAAAAAACGAGGATTTTGTCAGCCAGTGGCAGGCCATGAAGAAAAAATAAGCAAATATTTCGACAAGGACCTCCACCAAGTCGTCCTCAGTGCTAAACAAAAAAGAAGAAAAAGAAAGAAAAAAACCAAAATCTAACCTTTCGAAGTTTACCCGACAAAAACAGAACAGAAAATAAACAAAAACCAGGCAGGAATCAATGAAAAAGAATTTACCAAGATGAATGCATTTTATATTTTATTCTGTTTAAATTCTATCCTTCCTATTAAGAACAACTTTTGGACATAAACGTTACATAAAAATCATTGGGTATTGTGTGCGTCTTCAAGACAAATCCAAGAATCAAAATCAGAGTTGTATCCTAGCCAACGAACAAGCAACTGTTTCTTGCCCTTGTCTGTACGACTCTTTAATATCTTTTCAATATGATAGATTTCACTATTATTTTTAACTTTTTGCAATTCATAGTCAAAAATCCACCGAGAACCTCTTCATCTTTGGTGTCTCGTAGACAATAAGTTATGGGTTTGGTGTCTAGGATTTTTTTACCCTTTATAAAGTTCAGTGGACCACAAGTAATTACCCTTTTCAAAAACATTAGTCGTTCTATCAATTCGAACAGTATCACCAACATTGACTTTTTACTTCACAACCTTGTCATTGGAATATTGTTTAAGAAAAGTGTCAAGTGTATTATGATCTGCATGATGAACTTCCTGAGGTCTAACGTTGGACAATGATCGATGTGGTTGTTGATTATAGATTTGCATTATTTTATCTAAATAATGAATAAAAGCAGCCGTATTTTCAGTGTACAATATCTTGAAATTAAAAGTCAAATAGTTCTTATCAATCGTTCGGCCAATGCAGCCTGTATAGGACTGTGACCATGATAAAGCATTGTATTATATTTCATTAGTACTTTTTCTACATCTGGATTAACAAATTCACTACCACGATCTGTTTGCATTTTTTATAAGAATCTTGTTCAAGAATACTTTCTATAGCCTGAGCAGCTTAAACACCTCTCTTTGTCCGCAATGGAATGGCATATGCACAGTGTCTAAAAACACTGATTGCAAGTAGAATGTACTTGTATGGTGTATTGTGACGCCTTTGAATCTCATCTAGAGTTAGGAGATCTGCTTGCATTATATGCAGCGGAAAAGGCTGTAGTTTTTCGATAATCATTACCACGAACCCTATGATTTCGATGTAGAGTGTAACTTGATTCATTTTATAGATAATCTTGTGCACTTTAAGTGTTGACACCAGTGACTTTGGAAAGAGTGGTGGGGGAACTTAAACTTCCCGCTTCACCAATATTTGCCTAAACATTTTTCAAAACTTCAACTATTTTGGACGCAAACACGTAGTGTAAAGCCCACTACCCTTTTCCATACTAGTGGGTGATGACGATGACGTTGAGTTGATATCAATCCGTCTTCGCTTTTGTCTAGCTACCACCGGTGTCCTCGTCATCGTCAAATCAATTTTTTCTACTAGGTGTGCTAGTATTTTCCAAGATTAATTTAAAATCTTCACCTGTTTTTTCTTCTCCTTCTTCTGGTCTTAATGTTGCTATTTACGGACAATGTTCATTTAATTTCTTTAGAATTTGGTTATTGCTAATAAGACTTATCGGGAAGTTTAATGTATTTAAAAAGTTGTATAGATGACTGTCAAATGATAAAAGTCATTTACGATTTGCAACCATATCATAAATTAAATCAATTAGATTATATCTCTTCCCTAGAATTATAATTCGTTTTCCATTGCTATCACCTTGAATATGATCTTGACCACTTTCCATGAGATATGTTACAAGTCTCTTACTATGTTCACAATATGAGTGTGGCATTAGATTTCCAATGTTTGACACTATAGAATTCAATTTCTCCTCCTTTAATTTTGTTATTGTTCCAGCAGAAGAATCTTGAAGAGATGTCTCCTTTTTGTGATCAACGATACTTACATTAACTGGTCTCAAACGATAGGGCTTATGTTTTTCCATTCGTCGAAGTGCATCTTGAAGTAACAGTAGTTTTTTTTATCATCACCAATGTTCTCATCGTTAATCAATTTACTAAAATTGTCCTCAAAGTGTTCTATTGGTGAAAGAGCGCGTTCTATTGGGGTCAATTTATAGGGTTTACCCATCTAGAGAAAACTTTTTACAAATCCCGAAATTATTGGCAGTAAAAATGTAAAAAAGCTACCACCCACTTGGAGAAGACGTTTCCTTTCGAAAATTTTCCTTTCTTTTTGGAAGCCAAGGTACGTAAAATGGAGCGATGTTGCTTTGCCTGTTGCTGAACTACTTCTGGCAGTCGAACATTACGCTTGGTTAAATTTAAACAAAGTTCAGATATTGGATTACTGAAATCATTGTCAATACCATGTTTGAGTATGGCTTTCCTAAGTGGTGGTTTTGAAGTTCTTAGAACGGAAAATAAATGTCTACTTCCATGTAGTTGCTTCAATGTCATGATGGCAACTAATAGCCTTTTTACTGTTCACGGGAAGATATACTGTAATTTCATTTTCAAAGATATTCTTGACTACACGTAAATCCTCGGGTATATTTTGATTAAGATCCAAAAGAATGTAGCCATGGGGTTTATTAGTTGCCTGATTGTATGCTGAAAGTATAAATTTTGGAGCCCCAGGATATATTTGTTTATTGAGAGTTATTAGAGAACTAGAATCACGAACAACTCTGTAGATGATATAGCTGGTACAGTTCAAGGCGAGTGTTCTCACACATTTTCTCTGATGGAAGAGATTGTGCAGAACTAGAGTAACAGAAATCTGTTCATCATGTGAGCGAACAGTAAACAATTATAGCATTTCCTGGGACCATTCTTCAATGGATTCAGCTAAATCGTCAATAATCAGCCAAGAGTTTGGTTCAATAGTATCGAAAACATCAAGTACCCGCATGAATTGTACCTGCACAGATGTAGCAATACCTTTTATTTTATAATATGACTCCTGTCAAACACTGTAGCAATAGTAGATTTCTTTCGGCTTTTCCTTACACATTTATCACAATTTTCAATTATTTTAGTTAAGAGTTTCGTTTCGCATGAGATTGATGGACCACACAAAAACGATGTGAATGGTGCTTTAAATTGATACATATTGCTGTTGACTTCAACAGTAACAACCTACAACTTCAACCTACAACTAACTGTAAACTATAGGTGTCTAATGAATAAATAATTTTCCTACTACTCCGTTCAAGAACAACAACAACAAAACCAATAAAGAATCACATTTTCTTTTATTTTTAACATAAGAGAACTTTACAATTAAAACAATCAGAAAAAACACTTTTCATTTAATAATAAATATAAAACACTTAATCTAGATAACAACAACACCAACAACATTTATTTGAAATAAGCATCAGAAAAAAACTTTTTTATTAAACAATAAATACACTTACTCAAGATAATATCAGTTTTTTATTTATAAAAAATATTTTATACACATTTAATCAACAACAATATTTTTTTATTTGAAATACACCTAGAAATGGGATCCCCCACCCAACCCCATCATTTAGAACATTTAGATAGGATATATTTTCAAGTCAAGATATATACTTTGAGCTTCATGCCCCCGAAAATCAATAAAAGGATTCCTTCGTTCAATTCTATCTGAACACTTAACATATATTACTGCATCTTCCTTGCTTAAAGGGAATGATCCCCAAACATCAATCTCCTATAAGCAAAATAATGATTCCTATATGATTTTAATTTACTTATATTAAATACATACACTTAGAAATGGGATCCCTTCCCCACCCCCACCCAGGGGGCAGCCGCTGTGGCAGCCGAAGGCTAGGGGAACCACTGTGGTGGGTCGGGCCGGACCGGAAGGCGCTTATGAAGAAATATCTCTACCTTACTCGCACACAGAAAACTTAAAAATTTTGAGCAAAAAAAAAATGTTTCCCCACCACCACCCACCTTGTATTATGAAAAATGAATTTAAGTTAATTTATCCAGACCGAGTTGTTTTCTGTACTCTATACATTCAAACCGACCTCAAATTAGATAGTGTCCATCTGGAAGTACCTTCACATCATCCTCAAGTACATAAACTTTATCTGATATGGCTGACATGGCATTTTTCTCGACTCTAACTGTGTAGTTTTTATATTGTACAGAGCGAATCGCCAAGACTTTCGCTCTTAGGACTAAACTACTTTCTACACAGTTTCTATAAACACTCATGTTGAAATTATTCTTTACAAAGTGTGTAGGCCCCTCCTTGCAAACTTGTTTTATATCCTTATTGTGCGTTTCCACACAGTACACCTTCGGACCAGGAAACACACCATTGGATATCAAGTCACTTCCCGTCTTAGATTTTAACATCAACAATTGATTTGGGGCCTGGTGTTTTACTAGCTCCGGACAGAGGGACTCATCCCAGTTTGAACCCATCCGAGAGCTAATATACTCTCCATTTTCTAAATCATTCACTAAATTATCAGTTTTAACTTTTAACAGGAGTGAATCAGTGTCTCCATACTACACTTGAAATTGTCCCTCAATCGGCCATTGTACCTTGCACACATTGCAATAATTTGACACGAGTTTTTTTCGAGATTTCCGTTATTGCACTCCCACCTGCAATATTTTTGTTTAAAATAACGTTTCTTTTTCTTTCTGTGTAGGAGAACCATATTAGAGTCTATGATTGTGAAAGATGTGAAGTTCGGGTCAGCGATGATTTGAGAAAATTCTTTGGGATTGGTTACAATGTCATATCGATTTCTGTTTCGTACGCTTTCGCACATTTTACCAAAAGCTGAGTTTAAAATGATTTTATAGATCTCTTTTTCAACCTTCCTGTTCGCTTGTGAACGTTTACTAACAAAAGTGTCAATAAATGTTTTCATGTAAGGCTTTTGATCAAATTGAAGGGCTCCATGTATCTTTGTGACCATGAAACCATTGGCTACAATCCACCGCAATAGCACATGCTGAACAACGATATTCTGTTTCGGATTAAAGTCAGCAATAAGCTTTTGCATTGAAGGTGCCAAGTGCATACCCCCATCCTGTACCAAAGATAAATCGTATGAACTCAACGAGTCCTTAGACACCGGTCTATTTATGCGAGGGAAAACAAAATCTTTTACCGAGTCATGGATTACCATGGGTTCTCTGTCAATTTTAAAAAGCCATCCTTGTGGTCCATTCTCCTCAACAGTAGCAATGTTGGGGAAATTTGAAGCACAAGGATCGTTAAACCATTTGTAATTACCACACGGTAAAGAGTAGTGAGACATTGCCGACAGATAAAGGGAATTTATACCCAAAAATCTGCATCAGACTTTTCATCAGTGTGCTGTCCGGTCTAGATAATTTCCCTGTGAAACACATACCCTTCCCTCATTGATCTCTCTAAAATAGATGCTGATCCACGTTTGGGATAAGACCTATTTCTTCTTTACTGATTTTAAGACTTAAATCCATCATTAGATGAGGAGTTGAATAATAATATCCTAAATCCAACCCAAATTCCCCATAGATTTCATCCGTCTTCTTACATACAATGTCCAAAAGAGTCAATACATCACTAGTCAAGTACATTTTACAGTAATCCCGCCCATTTTACATCCTCCTTTTACCCTAACCCTCTAGGCAAATTCATAGTCGGCAGTGCATTCACTATCAGTAAGGGAATTGTAAAATGCTTCGATAGGCGGTAATGACACCTCATCTAGCCTCGAAGCAGAGTTGTAGTAATCTTATGCGTAAATACCCTTACACATTAAGAGATCATACATTTCATCATCTGGAAAGCGTTGTTTAAGGAGGGGGAAACTATCAAAATTGTCGCTTTTCTGCACCTGAATCAATGGGTTTAGAGACTTGGGGAAAAAACTAATGGAGTCTAAAAAATGGATTTTATTCAGGCAAGAATTACCCTTATCTACTGTTTTTCACTGGAATTCTAGGAACAGCAACTTCTCAGATGATTTGGGTATGATATTATAGGAAAAAAAACCATCTACCCATGCGTCATCTACAGCTCCACCCTTCACCATGCGTGCCAACGCCAGTAAAATAAACTTCAAATCATAATTGGAATTGCGTAGAAAGACAGGTATGAAGTGTTTCTGCCTAACGTTTATATTGCACGATTGATGTGCCACCCCACGAAAGTTACTCCCTCCTGACGAAACTTCCTGCTATAAGTGATCGTGATCGACCACTTTCCCCTTACCCCCATTCCCCTTACCATCATCAAATTCACTTATACAAACTTAAATACATTCTTAGACCACACTGGCTATACATGACAAATGAAACTCAGAGAGGAAAGAAACTAACAAAATAAAAAATAAAATCAAAAAGGGTGAAAAACGAGGATTTTGTCAGTCAGTGGCAAACCATGAAGAAGAAGAAATAAGCAAATATTTCGACAAGGACCTCCGCCAAGTCGTTCTCAGTGCTAAAAAAAAAGAAGAAAAAGAAAGAAAAAAAAACGAAAATTAAACCTTTCGAAGATTACCGGACAAAGAAAGGACAGACATTAAACAAAAACCAGGCAGGAATCAATGAAAAAGAATTTCCCAAGATGATTGCATTTTATATTTTATTCTGTTTAAATTTTATCCTTCCTTTTAAAAACAACTGTTTGTTAATAACAGTCAAAAGGCTCAAAACGCTCGGTTTTTGTGGTTCTTGTACAAAAATCATGTACCATTAATCGTTTTACACCCTCATACCTGAGAAGGGATTAAACCCGTCACAGCGGTAGCAAAACAATTTGGAGGTTGGTTCATTGATGACTAAGGGCTGTCGTATCATTGCCTCAAATGTATACGCCTTTATTAGTTTCTACTTTATGCATACTCCAATGCTAAAAATTCATAAATTCAATGGGCGTGGTCGGATGTATTAATAGGATACTACTGATTTCGCTTAAATGCTAATTCATAAGGTGATATAAGAGGGTTTTTGTCAATATATTTCAAAGAATAATTTATGACCATCGACTCGTTAGCTCAGTTTACTTGCACATCATTCTTTCATCCTTAGGAGTCCCCGGTTCAAATCTTACACCAGTCAAATATTTCTGAAATCATTGGAAGATGCTTAGCGAGATCATTACGCAGTTTGTTCATCAAGAGTACGCAATTTGTTCATCAAAAGTACGCAACTTTGTTCATCAAGATCATTACGCAATTTGTATCAAGAGTACACCAGTCAAACATTTCTGAAATCATTGGAAAATGCTTAGCGAACATCTTAGATCATTACCCAATCTGTTTCACAATAGTATCAAGAAAAGTGAAATCGCTTTGCCCGTGTTTGTTCAGAGTTCCACAAACCTCAAATCTATTGCGATCTGGCCTTAATATACTTCATAAATTCTCAAGAACGCCCGGCCTGCATGGAGCTCATTGACCTTGAAAAGTACCCGGCCTTGATACTGTTCATCGGCTCTCAAAAGTAATTTGCCTTCATAGAGCTCATCGGCCTTCAAAAATACCTGGCCTTGATTAAGGTCAAAGATTCTCAAAAGCGCCTGGCCTTCATAGAGTTCATTGGCCTCCAAATTAACTTGGAAAGACGCTAAGGAACGTAAAGTAACAAAAAAGGAACCTAGATGTCTACTCTCTATTAGGGGCTAATTTTTTATGTGTACATTTCTTAATTTCTACAGCCTCTCTGAAAATTCACATGAGACTTTTAACAGGGGCAAAAACAAAGATGTTTTTAAACAAATGGGGTGGTTTTGGTTTAGTATACACATGTTGGGACAAGGAGGAATCAAAATTTTAGGGCCTTTGTTGTAGCTTCACGGCTTTGTTGATAGACAATTTTTGTTCCAACAAGCTCTCTCCCAATTGTTGGTGGGTCCTTTTAACATAGAAACAACCGCGATAACAGGGGATCCGATATACACCGCTTCTCATAATATGTCTGGCGCTGTATTTGCCACAGATAAAGAAAAAAACTGTTTATTTTATATCGACTTTGAATACAACGTTTACGCTAGCAGTAAGGCCATAGGGAATATCAACTAACATGGTTTTTGGATATTTTTTTATGCTACTGACCAGTAGTACTCTATGGCTGGTCATCGACAGTACCTAGTTTATTGTATGTATTCGATCAGTATTTTTTTGTATATTGGAAGTATAAACACTTGCATTATATTTTTTAAAAAGTTAAGATGAAATTTTCGAAGAAAGTGTGTGCACATGATAAGCTTGTCGCTGCTTTGAATGCTGACAAAGACAAATATTTGAACTATGAAACAAGTACTAGTGGTAACACTATTGGAAATGTATGCATGCGTTGTCATGACGGTGAAAGATTAAATTTCTTTGGACTACCGGAACAATTCAATAATGCTGCTGGTGGTGGATATTCAAGAGTGAGATATCCAGAGATGATACCGCTCAAAGCGAATGCAAACATAAAACTAATAGTTGACGGTGAGGGTTAACTTCTTGCTCATTGTTCTGATAACAGGTTACCTGTTGATAAATCATATTGACATCTTTCGGGTATTAGTATTCAACAGAAGGTAAAAAGAAGACAGGCGTACTCTGCTAGCAATATTATAAACCATATCTTGTCTACGTGCCAGAACTGTTACCTGCGTAAAAATAATTGATAATAAACAGTGAAATCACAGGCAAAGTAAAAAGGGCATTTGTAGACAATATCACCAATGAATATAAAGATGAATTGATGGAAAACAAATCGCGCGTGAACGTTATCACTACCATTAATCATATACATACATATATAGTAAATGAGGCCACTAATACCAAAGCCGAAACGCATGGTGAACCTCTAGCTGACACCAAAGCAAAAATTGTGAGTCACTCAAAATGGATTAATGATCATTCTACTGGTTATGAAATAAGAGAAGAGAATACCTACACTCTCAAGAGAGATCATGATGAATTATTTTACGGAACAGATTCAAAATGTCCAAAGTTGTTCAATGATATCAATAACTTATAGTAATGTATTTAACATATTTTTGTACATGTTGTCATTTTAATAAAAATATTTTATGCACTGCTTTGTTATATTTCTATAATTTTAAGGGTACGCTAGCAAGTCAAACTTTCAGAATGTTTATTAAAAAGTCAGAGATGTGAAAACAGGAATTTTAAGACATATATAAAACTACCAAGCTCATAGGGGATATATTAGAAACTGAGATAGGTTAATAGAGCTTTTACCAAAACTTTTAGAGATGAGCTGAATATTTTTTCTCCAAAATCTCCACGTCAAACGTTTAATATGTTTATTAAAAATTTTGAGACGCAAGAAAAGGAATTTTCAGACATAGATACTAATAGCAGGGTCATATAAGATATATTAGAATCTGAGATATGTTAACAAGGCTTTTACCAAAGCCAGAGAGAGATTAAATAATGAAATATTTTTTTTCTCTTCTTAAGAAAAAAATAGAATCGAGGTATAGCTTTTTCTATCTTCTACGGAAAAATTCAGAACAGAACGTGAATTTTTTTTTCTCTTCTTTGAGAAAATTCAGAACTGAAGTGGAACTTTTTTCTTTTCTTTGGAAATATTCAGAATTGATATTTAACTTTTTTTTCTCTTCTTTGGGAAAAATACAGAATCGAAGTATAACTTTTTCTATCATCTACGAAAAATTCGGAACAGAACATGATTTTTTTTTCCTCTTATTTGAGAAAATTCAGAACTGAATTGGAACTTTTTTCTCTTCTTTAGAAAAATTCAGAAGAGAATTTGAACTTTTCTTCATTTCTTTTAGAAAACTCAGATTTAAAGTGGAACTTTTTCTTTTCTTAGGGGAAATCAGAATCGAAGTATAACTTTTTCAATCTTCTACAGAAAAATACAGAACAGAACGTGAAATTTTTTATTTCCTTTGGAAAAATTCAGAATTGAAATGTAACCTTTTTTCTCTTCGTGGGGAAAAATTAAGAATCAAGTATAGCTTTTTCTATCATCTAGGGAAAAATTCAGAACAGAACATGAAATTTTTTCTCTTCTTTGACAAAATTCAGAACTGAATTGGTATTTTTTCTCTTCTTTTGAAAAATTCAGAATTGAAATGTAACTTTTTTTCTCTTCGTTGAGGAAATCCAGAAGAGAACTTGAACTTTTCTTCACCCCTTTGAGAAAACTCATCTTATGGGAAAATTCAGAACAGAATGTGAATATTTTTTCTCTTCTTTGAGAAATATCGGAGCTGAAGTGGAACTTTTTCTCTTCTTTGGAAAAAAACTCAGAATTGAACTTGAACTTTTCTTCACTTCGTTGAGAAAACTCAGAATTTAACTCTAACTTTTTTCTCTTCTTTGAGAAACTTCAGAATAGAACTTCAACTCTTCTTCAGTTCTTCGCGAACTCAGAATTAAATTGGAACTTTTTCCGTTCGTGGGGGAAAATGTAGAATAAAACTTGAACGTTTCTTCTCTACTTTGAGAAAATTCAGAACAGAAGTTGAAATTTTATCTTCTTTCTCTTCTTTAGAAAAAAGTGAAACTTTTTTCACTTCTTGGGGAAAAATTCAGAATCGAAGTACAACTATTTCTATCATCTATGGAAAAATTCAGCACAAAACATGAAAATTTGTTCTCTTTGAAAAAATTCTGAACTGAAGTGGAACTTTTTTCTCTTCCTTGGAAAAATTCAGAATTGAAATCTAACCTTTATTCTCTTCTTTGAGAAAATTCAGTAAAGAACTATAACTTTTCTTCGCTTCTTTGACAAACTCAGAATTAAAGTTGAGCCTTTTCAATTTTAAGGGGAAAATTCAGAATCAAAGTATACTTGTTCTATCATATACGGAAAAATTTAAAACAGAATGTGAAATTTCTTTCTCTTCTTTGAGAAAATTCAGAGCTGAAGTGGAAAATCAGAATTAAAATGGAAATTGTTTCTCTTTTTTGGAAAAATTCAGAATTGAAATTTAACTTTTTGAGAAAAATTCAGAAAAGAACTTGAACTTTTCTTCATTTCTTTGAGAAAACTCAGAATTAAAGTAGAACTTTTTCACTTCCTGGGGAAAAATATAGAATCGAAGTATAACTTTTTCTATCATCAACGGAAAAATTCAGAACAGAACATGAATTTTTTTTCTTCTTTGAGAAAATTCAGAACAGAAGTGGAACTTTCCTTTCTTCTTTAGAAAGTCAGAATTGAAATTTAACCTTTTTTCTCTACTTAGAGAAAATTTAGAAGAGAAATTGAATATTTCTTGGTATCTTTGAGAAAACTCGGAATTAAAATGGAACTTTCTTCTCTTCTTGGGGAAAAATGGAGAGGAGATCTGAAACTTTTCTTCACTTCTTTGAGAAAACTCAGCATTAAAGTGAAACTTTTTTCTTTTTGGCGAAAAATTTATAATCGAAGCATAACTTTTTCTAACTTCTAAAGAACAAATTCAGAACAGAACATGAAATATTTTCTTGTTCTTTGAGAAAATTCAGAACTGAAGTGAAACGTTTTTCTCTGCTTTGGAAAAATTCAGAATTAAACTGTAATTTTATTTTCTTTTCTTTGAGAAAATTCAAAAGAGAACTTGAACTTTTCTTCACTTCTTTGAGAAAACTCAGAATTAAAGTGGAAATTTTTCTCTTCTTGGGAAATAATTCAGAATCTAAGTGTAAGTTTTCCATGTTCTGCAGAAAAATTCATAAAAGAACTTGAAATATTTTGTTCTTCTTTGAGAAAATTCAGAACTGAACTTGAACTTTTTTCTGCCCCTTGAAAATATTTAGAATTGAACTGTAGCTTTTTTCTATTCAAAATTCAGAACAGAACTTGAAATTTTCCTCATTTCTTTGAGAAAACTCCGAACTTGAAATTTTTTCATATTCTTTGGGAAAATTCAGAACTGAAGTGAAATGTTTTTCTCTTATTTCGAAAAATTCAGAATTGAACTGTAACTTTTTTTTTCTCTTCTTTGAGAAAATTCAGAAGGGAACTTAAACTTTTCTTCACTTCTTTGAAATAAACCAGAATTAAAGTGGTACTTTTTCTCTTCTTGGAGAAAAATTCAGAATCAAAGTATAACTTTTTCTATCATCTGCGAAAAAATTCACAACAGAACGTGAAATATTTTCTTTTGAGAAAATTCAGAACTGAAGTGAAACTTTTTTCTCTTCTTGGGAAAAAATTCAAAATTGAACTGTAACTTTTTTCTCTTCTTTGAGGTAACTCAGAATTAAAGTGGAGCTTTTTCTGTTCTTGGGGGAAAATTCATAATTGAAGTATAACTTTTTCTATCTTCTACAGAAGAAAGTCAGGCCAGAACTTGAAATTTTTTCTCTTTTTTGAGAAAATTCAGAACTGAAATGGAACTTTTTTCTCTTCTTTGGAACTGTAACTTTTTCTCTTCTATGAAAAAAATTCAGAAGAGAACTTGGAACTTTTCTTCACTTCTTTGAGAAGACTCAGAATTAAAGTGGAACTTTTTTTTCTTCTTGGGGAAAAATTCAGAATCCGAAGTATAATATTTTCTATTTTCTGCTAAAAATAGCGCGTCACGCTAACTGAACCTAAATGAACCTAACTCGAATGCAGTTATTTGAATAAATTTGCTGTTGTAGGTTGGCTGGATGTACCCGGGTTTTTCCAAAGAAGAGAAAAAAGATAAAATTTCAAATTATGTTCTGAATTTTTCCGTAGAAGATAGAAAAAATTATACTTTGGATTCTGAAACTACCAAAGAAAATTTTTCTTTGGAAAGTTTCTCTTCATAAGATCCCCCTTCCCCCAGACTATTCCATCCCTGCTGAAAATTCTCCATAAAAAAACCTCTTGCTGTAATTCTGTCTGGAAAATTGTTTTTAAGCTACTTTCATTTGAAAAAAAGACTTGTTTTTCTTTTAATTTTTAATGGTTTTTCAAATTATGCCAGAAATTGTCCCCCGATCGAAAATTTTTCCGGGAACTTCTCCCCACCCAATGTATCAATGAAAGGTTTCTCCCACGTAAAACTCCCTCATGGAGAAATGCTCATGCAGAAAGTTACCACCCCAGCAAAAAATATCCCCCATACAACTTTAACTCCTTTGAAAATTTTACCTGGGCTATTTCTCTGGAATATCTTCAAATATAAAATTGAATTGGCAAAGAGAAAGTTGGTCAAACTAATTGAATTTCGTATATCAATTTTTGTTCATCCCCAGATACTTTCCTCATCACAGAAAATTCTCCCATTGGAAAATCCCCTGCAGAAAAATCACCTTCCCCCAAAAATGACTGTTAGTTCCCAATAACAAATTCTATATGTAAAAGCTGGACAAAGATCATAACTTATAACCCTTTCCCCAGGGACTTGCAGGGCCATATCATCCCCAGAGATATGATATTTCTGAGACCCAGGCTTGGAATCCACTTTCAGAAAGGACAATAATTTTATGACAAGTTTGTGTAGGTATTTCTGAGACCCATATTACAAGACTTCAACAACTTAAGTGAATCAGTTTTTCTTGGAACTAAAGACTCCCTACTGAAAATCTGGAGCTGTGATAGATGCAGCTGCTGATGAAGCTTGCTTTGCATTGACTGCTGAAACTCTTTCAGGTGCTCCCAACAAACTGGCTTGATTCTGTAGTGGCTGAATCACATAGACTGTGACAGCACTCGCATCTGTTGATACAGATTCCAGTAAGGCCCAGTCCATGTCTGTTGCTATTTTACTCTCAAATTCGAGATGATCATCATAGTTAATACACAATTTCTAGAAACATGAATTGAGGTATGTGGCAATCGTGACCTGAGCTGGAGCATGATCTGAGCAAGGCCTGTAAGCTTAGATGATATTTTGGTAAAATTCTACTTTAGCCTCTTTTCGGCTATCTTGGAAAGAGGTTAAGTTAGGAAAATGAAACTTTCAGGGATGGGTCTGGAGGCTAAAGTTTGTCTTGGGAAGATATTTTTAAGTACATATCTCTATGCCTTCTCCCTCAAGAGGGTCCTGAAATTTGCCTACATGACAGGTCTATTACCTCTTGAAAATTTAACAAAGCAACATTTTACTTTAATCTTCAGTAATCAGTTTCTTTTTCTCTGGCTTTAGTTCTGAAAATGCAATTCCTGTTATTTGAGTAGAGTTTTAAGCCATATCATTTTTTTTCAAAATCTAGAAAATGTATTTGCATATCTTTAAAACCTTATAAATTGGGATTGAGCAAAATTGTGAAGCTGAAAACAATTTTGTTGTATTTCATTTAAGAAAAAGATCTATTTTGCAAGGTTTCACTTTTATAACACACGGATTTTTAAAGGTTTAAGACCCTCTATAGGGACAAGTAGTGGAGGTAGGTACTTAAAAATAGCTTCCCAAGAAATATTTTAGACTGTAGACCGATCCCTGAAAGCTTCCTTTTCCTAATCTAACCCCTTTCCGAGATAGCCAAAAGTAGCTAAAGTACAATTTAACCAATACTTTATACAGCCAGGACTTTTGGAGGTTCTCAGCAACATTTGAGGGGAAATATTTACCAAATCAAATTATTGGGTTACGACTAAAGTGAATAAAACACTCGATGCCTTTTTTATGTTCCTTACGGATATAATAATCATTTTTGTCGGAAATGAATTTTAGCCCCTACCCCTATATATACTAATTCTGGGTATATATTTGCACATTAGGGGGATGGGGGAAAGTTTAAACTTACCTTTCATTTTCATCAGAAGATAAAATTACATGAGAAATTTAAGAAAAATTTGTTGAAAGAAAAATTTATTGAACAAAATTTTCAAAAAAAAAAAAATCAAGGACACAAATAGGACTATCTTGGACCCTCTGTCTTGGCTTTTCTCTTTCTACAATTGGCCATGTCTTGATGCAACCTATGCAACCTACTGCAAAATACTTGATAACTTTAATCACTCGACGTGGAATACACCCTTGCTGAAATCGCTTCCCGAAATCAGCATCAGTGGACAAACGAAAGTAGTAAGAAAAAATTGTTGAAAGAAAAATTTATTGCACAAAATTTTCAAAAAAAAATCATGGACACAAATAGTAAACTGTGAGTTTATTAATAGTTGCTTGATTGATCTCATCTTAGTTTTCAGCCCATTAGTGGGGTCTTTCACCACAGATACCTCTGGCTGACTATTTATTTGTATCCCTATTTTTTTGTGATGATCATGATGAAAATCAGTGCTGATTTTGTAAATTGGTGTTGAAAACTAGAAAATTTTGCAAGCTCAAATCGACGCCGATTTCTTTTAAAATCGGCGCTGATTTTAGGAGCTACTCTCCTGTGGAATACTTTTCTCCCCTGGGTCCAGCTCTTAGAATATTAGGCCTAAAACCGCTACTGACATCCATGAAAGCAGCGCATTTTCTTTAATTTTTATTGGGTCAAAAGCAAAACCTAGTTTTGTTGGTTACTGAATGAGGAACAAGATTTTAAAATTTCGTATTCATAAAATCACTATTTCGACTGAACTGCAAGCCAGTAACAATCACAGTGAATGACAAAATTTCTAGGATTATGAATTTATAACATCTCAACTCTGTAAAAATCACATATTTATTCATGGGTTGTATTTTCAAATGCTATGTGTAGCAAGTAGCTCTTTTTCGTCGTGTTTTTTCTTTAAGTGAATCTCGCTATCTGTCCGAAATCAGCTACTTGTGCCCAGCCCTTTAAGGTAGATAATGGATTTCAGTTCTATTCCCGTAACATATATTCTGAATCCTCCAGAAGAAAAGCTGTAACATTGAGTTCCGGTACTTATTTAAAACCAAGAAAATATGGTAAATCATTACTTGATTTTTTGTTCATATTATCCTATTTACAGCTCTAATTTAAGCGAAAATTACTCTAGGTTTAGTACCCATCGGGCTAGTGATCTGAAATTGGCTAGACCACTGGGAATTTATTTAAGTTGACTGAACCTTGAATTGTAGGTTGGTTTAATCTAGGCTAATGCGTGTTATCATTCAGCATTTCATGGATGAAACAAGTGGTAATTGCTCTAAAATTCCAGTTTAGCTACTTATTGCTATCCTAGAAAGGAATAAGGTTAGGGAAATGAAACTTTCAGTGATTAGTCTGCAGACGAAAGTATATAGGCTAGAACCATGCCTGAAAGTTTACAAAAAAAATTGGGTAATTTTTTTGTTATTCATATTAGGGCATATTAGGGTTTTTTAGTGCTAAGATTGGTAAATTTTTTGTTATTCATATTATTGACTTACACATAACATAAGCATACCACTTGATGCCTTTTTTATGCTCTTTTCAAATATAATAATCATTTTGTCAGAAATAATTTTTGCCCCCACCCCTATATATACCAATTCAGGGTATATATTTGCACATTAGGGGGGTGGGGGTAAATTTTATTTCTGATGTAAGTGAGATTTAAGTTTAAACTTTCCCCCTACCCCTTTAATGCACAAATATATACCCTGAATTGGTATATATAGGGGTGGGGGGTAAAATTCATTTCCAACAAAAATGATTATTATATTTATTATTATAATGATTATTTATTATATTTAGAAAGAGCATAAAAAAAGGCATCAAGTGGTATGTTTACTTTATTCATAAGTCAATAATATGAATAACAAAAAATTGGTAAAGTTCTATGAAATCATATTATTGAGTTAGGACAAAGTGAATATACCATTCAATGCTTTTTTTATGCTGATTACGAATATAATAATTGTTTCTATCAGAAATGAATTCAGGGTTATATGCCCTGAATATATGCCAATTCAGCGTTAGGTTAGGTATAACCTATATAGGGGGGGGGGGGCTGAAATTCATTTCTGATAGAAATGCTTATTATATTTGTAATCAGGATAAAAAAAAGGAATCAAATGGTGTATTCACTTTATTCCTAACTCAATAATATGATTTCATAGAACTTTACCAAAAAATTTACCCTAAGATCTTTCTGCAAAGATTATCATTTTTTAACTCATCTTTGTTCTAAGATCTTACAGCTCACTGATGTTAACAAAAGGTGTGAAGAATGCCACTGTTCTGCCATATAGAACAATGATGAGAGAACTTAGATGGTATAGCCTACTCATCATTGTTCTCAGACCACTGATCAGAGCAGAATAATGAAAGACATTTGCATAAAAATGACAAAAAATTTAAGATCTTAGTTCAAAGATTTCACTTTTAAGCATTTTCTGACAAAAGATGTAAGATCTTAGCACATTGATGAGTGAAAAAACAATTATTGATTTACAAATAAAGTAAACATACCACTGAATGCCTTTTTTTATGTTTTTCCCAAATAGCCTATAAAAACCATTTTTGTCAGAAATGAATTTTACCCCCACACTTATATAGCAATTCAGGGTGTATATTTGCACATTGGAGGGAGTGAGGGTAAATTTTATTTGTAATGTAAATGAGAGGTAAGTTTAAACTTTCCCCCCACCCCCCTAATTTGCAAATATATACCCTGAATTGGTATATAAAGGGGTGGGGGGTAAAATTCATTCCCAACAAAAATGATTATTATATTTGGCAAAAGCATAAAAAAAGGCATTGAGGGGCATGTTTACCTTATTTGTAGGTCAATAATATGAATAACAAACAATTTACCATAAATTACTTTCAGCTTAACAACTTTGCTCAATCCCAATTTATAAGGTTTTAAAGATATTTATATACATTTCCTAAATTTTGAAGAAGAAAAAACATTGATATGGCTTAAAATTCTACTCAATTAACAGGAATTATATTTTCAGAACTAAGCCAGTGAAAAGAAACTGATGACTGAAAATTAAGATAAAATGTTGTTTTATCAAAATTTCAATAGGCAGGCTATAGACCTGTCATGTAGGCAAATTTCAGGGCCCTCTAGAGGAAGAAGGAGTAGAGGTAGGTGCTTGAAAATACCTTCCCAGGACATACTTTAGCCTGTAGACCCATCCCTGAAAGTTTCATTTTCCTAACCTAACCCCTTTCCAAGATAGCCAAAAGTAGCTAAAGTAAATTTTACCTTGTAGTTAAAGTTCTAGTTGAGGTGCTCCTTGCTGTCTAGAAAGTAGTTCAGCTAAGTTAATGAAACTTCAAGTAATGAATTTAAGGTCTAAATATTAGCTGGGAAGGTGTTTTCAAGCTTAGCTTTTATCTTTCCCCTTCTATTATTTCTAGAACCTAGAAGATACATAGATTACCTTAAATTGCTGCTTCATATTTATAGCTCTGGAGTTGATGACTAAAATTGTATTTATTGTTGTTCAGTGACCAGGTGCAGTTGGATGAAGAGTAGCTTCCCAGTACAGTTTCCACTCTCTGGGGGACCACTCAGCAGCCAGCTTTGGTTAGAAAATGTCAATCAATTCAGCTGTAACTTTCTTAAGAGAGTTTGTTCCAATCATTGACAAATTTTTAGGAAAAAAAATGATTGCAGACTATGGTTTGGGTTGACTGATTTAGAAGTTTCAGTCAAAGACCTCTGGTTCTTGGATTATGACCAACAATAGAAAATAATGCTAGAAGCTAGTTGGCTTTCACTAGGTTGTAAGTTAGAATGGAATCACCTCTTCCTCTTCTGTATACAAGTCTTTGCAGTTTCAGTTTAGCTAGTCTTAAAGGGTAAGAAAGTTCCTGCATGCCATATAGGCTATCATTTTGGTAGCAAATCTTAGCATGTCTGTAGCATCACTGTAACTTCAAGTGATGATTGTCATGAATATTTGCCTAGAGACTAAAAATGAAACAATACAAAATCACTGTTTTTGCTGTGACCAAGTGCTCTATTTACATATTAAGTTATATTATTTGATACAGGAATTTCCCAGCAATTTATCTAATTGGAGTTTGTGATCTGTCAAGTTTGTCCAGCAGTTATTTTTTTGGTCTTTGTTAGCCTATAATAGGCTATTGATGAATGTGATAATACACTAATGATTGTGAATAGACTTGTCCTATCAAATCCTGTGACCTACTTACAATTCAATATTTTGGTTTATGGTAGCCTAATGGCCTAGCACATACCCTGGACCTGTTTAGTTTCATTTCCTGATTTAATTGAATATATTATGTCCAGCAAGGCTGAGCAAAAGCACATAAGCCCAGTTAAAAACCATGATAGGTATGCTGTCTGTTCTACAGAATTGGATGAGGGGTCCTCTGCCATAGTGTGACATTTCTGAGAAGAGGATTTGTGGTGATTGTCTGGACCTATCCTCTAGAGAATATAAATTATTAAGTAAGATGATCACTTGTTCCTGGTCATGTCCAGCCTGCAAAGTTAACCCTCCCCCTTTAGTGAGCAGGCTATTACCTTAAATCACACTAGCCAGCGATAAGGACGAATCCTGTAGATGCCGGTCAATGATGATGGTGGCTCAGCTCATCGGGCGCATCCCAAACTGTGCGCCATGGCTTGCTGCACCAATCTCTGTCAACAGCTGACTTGAAGGCTTCAGTATTAGGGGACATGACTGCATTCTGGCTAAGGGAATTCCATAAGCCAACCACACGGTTGGAGAAAAATTTGTTTCGCAGCCTGGTATTAGCGCGTTTCCGGTAGAGCTTTAGGGGGTGCCCTCTTGTTCTTGACGAACTATCTAACTGGAATAAGTCAGGGATGATATCGTGGTTGCAGATCAATTTGAATGTCATCAATACATCTCCTCGCTTATGTCGGTATGTGAGAGATGGTATTTTGAGCCTCTGGAGTCTGGTAGAATATGGCAAATTTTGAAAACCCCTTATGCATTTTGTTGCTCTCCGCTGCACCGATTCCAGAATCGATTGGTCAAGCTTGTTAACTGGCGTGGCAATGGACATCCCAAATTCTAATTTTGGTCGGATCAGGCCCTTTAGGAGCATAGTAATCACTGCTGGAGATCTACTGCAGAACGTTCTCTTTATTATACCAAGAGTTTGGTTGGCTTTGGCTACTGCAGACTGCGTGTGTAAGTTGAATTTGAGCTTGTTATCAACCAAGACTCCCAGATCTTTTTTGCAGTGACTGGTTGTAAGTGGCTGTTTAAAACCACAATTGGATTCCATAAAATACTGGCTGAGAGGGTTGTTTGCTCCAAAGTGTATGACCTTGCATTTCTGAATATTAAATTCTAGTCGCCAGGTTTTTGCCCACGTTGAGAGTGCGTCGAGATCTGCTTGGATGTCTTTGGTACTTTGGGGGTCATAAATCGGACCAATTATTTTGGAATCATCAGCATATAAGCAAATCTTATTCTTTATGATTGAAGATGCATCATTAATATAGATGTTGAATAGAGTTGGGCCCAAAACCGTGCCTTGGGGAAATCTTTCTGGGAAGATCTCAATATGGAGTTTGTCACCACTAGTTGGTTGACCCAAACTCTATCCCAACTGAGAGCTGACATTAAGTGTGACATTTCTGCTCAAATTACTGATATTGCCAATAGGGTATCACACATTGAAAATTCAATACAATCAGTGTGCTTGTTTCAACTGTTCAGGACCTAGTGGCTTCTACAATGTCTTCTCAATTATCTCAACTTCCTGTAGCCAAATTAACTGAAACTTATGTTTGTCAGAGTGCCAGCATTTTGAAAGACATTTGAATATTGTTGCATATAGAATCCCTACCCAGACTGATGATGCAGTTTTCCTGTATAATTATCTGTTACACACTAAAGGAGTTGACATTGGTCCACCCCCCCCCCCCCCTCAGCAAAAGTAAAAGACTTTCAAATGGCTGTCAACCCTCTGGTGTCTGCCCCTCCTCTCCTTTTCTCTGTGTCATCATCTGAATTTAGAAAACAAATAATACATAAATTCTTTGAAAAAAAAGGATCAATCTGTTTCTTAGATCAAATAAAGCAAAGAGCTCTAGTTGAGGAGTTGAAATGCAGAAAAGGTAATGGAGAGGTGGATTTGATAATTTGTAAGGGTACCATCATTAAAAACACTTGCCAGTTGGAACAATCCCCCCAACCACTCCAATGTTCCACTAATGTCCATGCCTCATTCTACCTCTTTTAATTGTTTAAATGTTTATGGACTTGACTTGCATCACCAAATTTAGTCTCTCAACTGTCTAGTAGTGATCATAATAATATTTCCCTATCTGATGCTGACATTTCTTTTGTTTCTTCTGCAACAACTTGCTCACCTGCTGTTTCAATGTGCTGTATCCAACAATTTTACCAGTCCTTTGGTTACTGCTGACTCTAGTCCTGCATCTTCTCAGATTCCTACCTCACAATGAATGAGCTCCCTTAGCCCTAATGTTGATAGCCTCCCTAATAAGCTTTCTGAACTTTCTTTTTGTATGACATCAGAAGAAATGGATGTTTGCAGCAATTACAGAAGTTTCACCAAAAAAACACCTTATCAGTCTTATCTCCTGACAAAATCAAAATCAATGGTTACCAACTCTTTTCTAATCTAAATATCCCACTTTGCCACAGAGGAGTGTGATTATATATAAGAGATTGACTAACGGTTAGTCTTAATCAATTTAATTATCTGACTACTGAAGGAGTTGAATTTGTGTGGATAAAATTACACAGTCAAACAATCTCAATTGTAGTGGGTGTTGTTTACAGAAATCCCAGTGCTCCCTGTGTTTTGGATTCTGAATCTAATTTGGCTGCCATGTTATCTCATGTGATGTCCAATTTTGTCAGCTATGATCTTATCCTTTGGGGGTACTAACCTTCCTGATATACAATGGATTGATGGATCCGGTTTTTGTAATAGAGGCTCTCCTTTTTTGTCTGCCCTTTCTGATAATTCCCTCTGTCAAACAATCTCACAACCAACTTGATTCAGGGATGGCCAAGTCTCTAATATTCTTGATCTGGTTATTCTCAGTAACCCTGACCTTCTTATAAAGAATGTAATAACCACATCTGTTGGTAACAGTGACCATGTAGTAATTATTTTGGAGTTATGTCTGCCTACCAAACAACCTTCTTCTTATGTCTGCCTACCAAACAACCTTCTTCTAAGCAACAAAAGTATGTAAACTACAAATTTGTTTGTGAAAAACTTGCCAATGTCAACTGGAAAAAGCTTATTACTGATGATATTGATCAGAGTTGCTCAAGTAAAAACAGAAATTCTGCATGTTGAAAAGTCTTGTGCCAGAATTTTTCTGGCCAAACAGGCAAAAAAGTTAAGCAAGCTAATCAACAGAAAAACACTCAGCATGGAGTTGCTATCAAAGAAATAAGAACACAGAAAATTATACAGTCTTCAAATCTTTTTGTTATCAAACAACCAACCAAATAAAGGAGTGGAAGATAAGGTTTGAGGAAACATTGTCTGAGGAAGTTAAGGATAACCCTAAATCTTTCTGGTGTTATGCCACTCAAAAATGTAGCAGCAGATGCAGTCTCAGATATCCTGCACAATGGTCAATCAGTTGCTGATCCTGAGCTGAAAGTTGAAATTTTCAACCAATATTTCTCTTCTGGTTTTTCCTTCAATTCCTGTATTGTTTATCCCACACCTTCTTCATATAATTTACCACATAAGATGGAACCAATTCTGATTTCCCATACATTGGATCTAAAGAAACTTACATCCCTCAAACTGAATAAATCTGCTGGTCCAGACAGTATTCACCCACATATCCTACATGAATGTTGTATAATTTTGTGTCAACCTTTTTCTCTGCTGTTCAAGTTGTTACATCTTTCCAGACTACCCCTGGATTGGAAAACTGCACATATCAATCCTTTATTTAAAAAAGGTAGAAAGGACCTTGCTGAAAATTATTGACCCATTAGCATGACATCAGCTGCTATTAAGGTTCTTGAAAGAATAATTGATTCTGCAGTTGTTAAACACCTGGAAGCAAATAATGTTTTACACAGTTCACAACATGGCCTTTGTTCAGGAACATCTGTTGACTCCAATCTCCTTGAATTGTATGACCACATCTCAAAGTTTCTTGATATTAAATAAAAAAAACAAATTTTTTTTAACTGAAAGTAAGGAGCAACATTAAGACAAACAGAAATTATTCCATATATGAAAGGGGCTGTCCCCTCCTGAACGCCTTGCTCTTTACGCTAAAGTTTTTTATTGTTTAAAAAAAATAGAGTTGTGAGAAAGTCAAACTTTAACGTAAAGAGCAAGGTGTTGAGGAGGGGACAGCCCCTTTCATATATGGAATAATTTCTGTTTGTTTTAAGTTTTAATGTCGCTCCTTACTTTCAGTTAAAAAAACTTGTTTGTTTTTTTTTATTTAATTTTTGAATGTTTTTGAATAAATGCAGGTTTTGATCTTGGCTCACAGTACATGAATAATTAAAACAAAATTTTCATATTAATTTACTTTTATTCGGTTAAATGGCTTTCTTGAAACTTGTTTCATTTTATTTACGAACGTTTTTATTAGTAATAAATATACGTAACATACAAATTAACTTACATAACAAACTTCTATATTCATATATTTTGAATATGTATATTAGGGGGTTTGCCCCCTAGTCAATACCTTGCTCTTTAAGTGAAAGTTTGAATTTTGTTCCAATTCTCTAAAAATGACTGCTTAATCACAAAGGCTGTTAATTAGAATAAATAGCTCTTATGAAAGTACTAAAAAATCTCTGGCTTAAAGAGTGAGGTATTGACTAGGGGGTGAACCCAATCATATATGTAATATTTTCTGTTTGTTTAAAGTTTTGATGTTGCTGCTGTTGCAGTTGAAAAACTTGTTTTTTTATATTTAATTTCTGATCTTTTTTTAAATAATGCTGGGAAGTCCGGCGTCCCCTTCATAGCAATGTCCCTTCCCCCATGAAAACTTCCTTCATGGAAAGATCCTCCTACATAACCCCCGAACCCCCCCCCCCCCACTACCAGGAAAAATCTCCCCTTAAAACGTCTGTACTGTATACTTCCCAATAACCAATACTATATGTTAACATTGGGTAAAGTTCATAACTTTCAGCCCTCCTCCCAGGAACTTCAGGGGATTAAGTCATCCTAAAAGACATAGTTATAATATTTTCGAACATGCTGAAAAAAATGGCTATCTCAAAATTTTGATCAGGCAACTGGGAAAAAAATGAGCGTGAGATGAGGCCTAGTTGCCCTCCATTTTTTGGTCACTTAAAAAGGGCACAAACTTGAGTTTAAATTAGCCAACTGGTCACCTATCAATAGAATTCTATATACACTATAGAACTAGCTAACCAGTTGGCTCTTAAGGTCTTATTTATTTATGTACTGAAGCAGTTTCATTGTATATGCATGAAATGAAAATATTTTATGAATATAATGTCAGTCATATTAGTCCCCTAGTTGGCTACAAATATTTTTCTATATATAATGTTTGGCTATGGAGCTTTTCTCTAGAGATTTAAGAAACCCTTACAAATCAGGTGCAAGCAAAAATATGAGGGTCAAAACATTTTCCTTGTGCCTCATTTGAGTAGTAACATTCATCTATTTCTCAAGGTTTCACTATTATAATACAATGATTATAACAGGCAAGTACCCTTTAGAGGGGGAAGATCCATCTCGATCTGTTAATTGCTCCATACTTGATTATGTTAATGATTAAAGGCTTAAAAGATGGATGCAAATAAAGCTGCTCAACCAGATAATCTACAACCCAGACCATTAAAAGAAGCAGCTGGGCAAATTGCTGAGCCACTAGCAGTGGTTCTTGGGATGTCACTCACTTCCAAAGTGCTCCCAAGTGACTGGAAGCAGGCCAACATCAAGCCCATCTTCAAGGAAGGGAGAAAGGACCAAGCCAATAAATCTCACTTCTGTTGTGTGCAAGGTCCTTGAGAGCATCATGAATGATGCACTGGTCTCTCACCTTGAAAGAAATCAGTCACTTTCAAAAAGTCAGCATGGTTTCTGTAAAGGTTGCTCAATCAACACAAACCTCATTGAAACATATGACTTTGTGACCAGACCCTTGGATGATGGCCTTCTGGGGGATGTCATTGCTTGATCAAGCAAAGGCCTTTGATAAAGTACAGCATCAACTTCTTCTGAAAATGGAAGCATACAGGGTGCATGAGGATATTGTTGCATGTACTGAAGCCTTTCTTACTAGAAGAACTCAAAGGGTAGTAGTTTATGATGCCACCAGTACAACTGTTTATTCAGATGAAATTTATTGTTCATTGGACATTGTTCAAGCATATATATCAATGACTATACAACTAACCTGAACAACCCACTGACACTATATGCTGACAAATGGAAGTTCTTAGGACAGGCCCAAATTAGCCCCAAACACTCGACAATGCAGGAAGACTTAGATGGTCATCTGAGTGGGGTTTGCAGTTCAACATGTCAAAATGCAAAGTCCTACATCTTGGACATGGCAATCCTAGACAACCTTACCATATTGGAGATGACCTGCTTGAAGCTGTAAATAAGGAGAAGGGCCTGGGGGCTATTGTTAATGACAAACGAACTCATGTTCCATAGCCACACACAAGCTCAAGTTGCTAAAACAAATGAAGCCCTGGGGCTCATAAAACAAACATTTACCACCAGGAAGCCATATGTGGTCAAGAAGCTGTACAAAGCTATTGTACATCCACACCTGGAATTTGGAACAACCCTAGCATCTCCCTATTATAAAATGGACATTAAAGCACTCAAGAGTGTCCAAAGGACCAGCTTTGCAAGACAAGCTGTATGAGGAACGGCTTGTATCCCTCAAACTTCCCATCCTAGTCTATCAAAGAAAGAGAGGAGACGTAACTGCTACTCACAAACTGCTAGAAAACAATCTCTCAAGTAAAGTTTCTCCTCATCCCTTGCAAGTACAACAAGAGGTCACACAAAGAAGCTGCGAGTCCCCTGTTGCCATTAATGTGTGAGCACCAGCAATTCTTCTCTGTATGCACTGTTCCTTACCGGAACAGTCTCTCCAAAGCCACCATCCAGTCCCAAACCATAGATGCATTCAAGAAAGGAGTTCACCAAGACTTGGCCAATGCAGAGTGTAGACTAACTTGGGATGCCAAACCTTAGTCATGTCACACCACCAGTAAGATGTTCCACAGGAGGCTCATCACCACCTTATCTTGCTGGACATGCAATTTAAGGTAATTTAAGGAAACAACTGAGGGTGAACAACTACTGAAAGTTCTCTTAAATGTACTGAGAGTCTGGATAGCCTTTGCAGCAACAGTATGGGCATGTAAACTAAACTTTAACTCTTCATCAATTAAAAGACCAGGTCATGTTTTGTATGATGACTGACAGTAGGTTGCCTTGTTTTGTCCACTGACTCAATTAAGTACTGGTGTCTCAAGTTTTTTTTTTTTTTTTTTTTTTTTTTTTTTACCAATGTTGATAACTTTGAATTTCTGGATGTTGAACTCTAGCTTCCAAGTTTCTGATCAACAAGTCAATGAATCCAAGTTGGCTGGAATGGTTTCTATTTTTCTGAACTTTCAACTGAACCAATTACTTTTGAATCATCTACATAAAGGCTTATGTTATTTTTGATGTGAGCAAGTGCATCATTAATGAAAATATTGAATAAAGTTGAGCCGTGACTGTGCCTTGAGGCACTCTAATTCTCACTTCCATAACATCAGAGAGAAATGTTTCCCCAAGCACTTTAACTGCTGGTTTTCTATTACTCAGGAAAAGCATTACCTAGTCAATAGTTTACCATTACCAGTCAACAGTTTCTCACCTGGTTGCATGCATTCTATGTTGTTGGTTACATTCTATGAATGCAACTGCCAAACTTTTTATTCTGTTCCTGTCTATTTTTAATTCCTTTGACATAAATGGGAGTGTTTTGGGCTTGTGTATCCACTTTGTAGATGAATATCTAACATCAAGCAGTAAACTTTTAGTGGCCCACCATGAATCTTTCACACTTCTTTTATCAGTGAAGGACCAATCTCATTCTGCTAGTTCCTTTTGGATTAGACTATAATATGTGTACACATGTTTTCTAAATTACTACCTTTTTGGGTATAGTCTAAACCTCCAGCTTATGATGATATATGTCACTTGCACCGAGTGGTGGTAAGGGTGGTATACTTGGGACTGGCCCATGGTCACTAACTAGAAAAAGATCTAGTACTGAAACCACTTGGCCATCTCTGTATCTAATAGGGGAATTTTCAGTCTGGTATAAAGAATGAAAGAATGGATTGTAGGCCTTCAAGGAAAGGCATAACAGAATCACGTGTGGAGTGACCAAAACCATCTATCCTTTGAACTAACAGGAGGGTAAAATCACCAACTATAAGCTCATTCCTGCACATCTTGGTATTCACTGCTATTGAATTAGCTAAAGCAAGGAGGGAATCTTCAAAGATGGGGGAATTATGGCTTCTATATATGCAACCAATTCTCAAAGGCTCACAAGGCAAGTCGACTGTTATCCACACTTTTTCTACATGTGGTTCATAATCAGAATTAATGTCAAAGTT
Source organism: Artemia sp. Kazakhstan ARC1039 (assembly GCA_029168905.1). NCBI lineage: Eukaryota > Metazoa > Arthropoda > Branchiopoda > Anostraca > Artemiidae > Artemia > Artemia sp. Kazakhstan ARC1039. The sequence continues at coordinate 1,702 of JAQQPU010002526.1, read as the reverse complement.
TCCTACCTTTTGTGAGTTCCTTACGTAAATGGGTATGCCCTTCCATCCTATTTAGTCAGATTGGACTACAATTTATGTCTAGGTATCTGTATCTGAGTATCATTCCAGTGAATATCTGTCTGCTTAGGCTTAATTTCACAAAAAAGTATAGACTTCCACCCCACTGGTTGATGCTGCACACTTAATTTTCTGCAACTTTGAGGTTAGTCAGCAATACTAAAAACATTTTGCAAGGCACTATTCTTACTGCCAAGTTGTCTTGCATTTGCAGTAGAGATACTGGTATGCTACTGCACTTGTTAGATATTCCACTACATGGCATTTCTTCTGATAAATAAATGTTGAATTTGAGTTCCACCAAATAGCCAAAGCATTTTAATCTTTCTGTAGAAGAGCCACATCAACTAGGAAGAATATACCCCTATAAATGTTTACATCATGTGTATTAATCATGCTATGTTGGATCACCTGTGGTAAATCATTTATGAAAAAAAAACTGGTCATAAGCAAGTACCCTGAGTTAATCCAGTTAAAACACTATACAGCTCAGATAATGCCTCACCAACCCTGATATATTGTGTCCTATCTGTCAGGAAATCTGTAATCTAAACTAGAGCTTTGCATTCAATTCTTTAATTTTGACATTCTTTCAGCAGCAGGTATTGAATAGGCAGCATGTATTGAAATATTATTTCAAATGATTTAAAAAGCAGATAATAATAGAAGAAATCATAGTAATCTGATTAAACAGAAACATCCTGCATATTATGAAGTAACATTCTCAGTGTTTCCTTTTAGTTTTTTGTTATGTATCCTAGGGCTATATCTTAGACCATTGGGGAGGGGATGTGCAATTGAATCAGTTTTTATATTTAGAAAGAATATGAAAAAGGAGTTGAGTGATGTGTTCATCTTGTCCCTATGTAAGCTATGGAATGTCATATATTCACCAAATACCCTCCTAAGAGATCATTGAGGCACTGGACCCATTCCATAGATTTTTATCCAACTTCCTATGCCAGGTCTACTTATGTCGAATTTGGGTCCAGCACAAAATTCCAATTCTAAAGTTAAATCTATTTTTTTAGATATCTCAATAATCTGTGAGTCGAAAAATTTACCATCTTTTTTCACTTTCCAAATATTGTGATTGGTTTCACTTGCAAATGAAACCCCCCTTATTGTCCCATATACAATCCTAGGATATGAGTTTGAACAAGACTGAAAAAAAACTCACTTAAACAGCAAAATCTCACTTTATGATATGCAGCAAGTATTTATAAATATGTTGTTATATTTACTTTCATAGATGTTTGCATTCATAAATCATTTTTAACCCTTAACTGGTAGGGTGTTTTTGTAACACTCATGGTAGGGTGGGGTTAAAATGACCCCAATCTTCTGAAGGGCACCAGTCAATAAAATATTCAGATGGAAACATGAGCTTTTATTTCCAAATATATTGGCATAACTACCATTGAAACCAACAAAAATTTTGTTTCTAGATGCAGCTTGAGTAAACAGTCACTGCATGTTCCTTACAGACACTATTTTTACAGATGGCACAGTATAGGGTAGTCTTGTGATCCTTTTTCCTGAGAAAGACATCAAGCTCGTTTGGCTGCAGAATGTTGTTCCCTAGTGTTCTGACTTTCTGCAAAGGGAATCCCAGCAACCTGGCATGTAAGTTGACAAAGTTCTT
>JAQQPU010002525.1:54026-66983 GCA_029168905.1 Artemia sp. Kazakhstan ARC1039 | reverse complement strand
CAAAAATGTGAGAAAGTTCCTGTTTTTTCAAATTCTCACTGACAAAAACCATAAAAACATCCATAAATGTGACAAAATTCCTGTTTTTTCATTCTCACTGACAACAAACAGACATAAATTATGTAAAAAAAGTTAGAGGTGGCGGCAGGGGTGCGTGATCGGAGTAGCACCCCCCTCTGTACTAAAGGGGTCACTCAGTCACAAATAAGAACTTATATGTTCCTTATTAAGGGTCAAAATCTATTGACAGGCAGACAACAATGGGGTAACAAAAGTTTGTTCTATGGTTTTTCCCTCTTCTACTCTTTTTGCTTTGGTTTCCTTATAATTACTTTATAGGCCCAAATTTCCAGGTGGGGGCGTGCCCCCTCCTCCCCCCACCCACTGCCGACACCCATGCTGACGCTTAATACTAATGAAATGTACCAAAGTAAGATAAAAATATAATAATTTAGAAACAAATGATGGTAATATATTTGCAGATTAGGGGGGGGGGGTAAAGTCTAGCAGGTGTGGATGCCTAATGTGTTAGGTACAACTTTTCTGCATATTATATAGCAAGAATTGTTTACTGATTTCACACTGTCCAAATACTTTACCCCCGCACCCTAATGTGCAAACATATAGCCCAAGTTATATATATTCCATCTATTCTGTCACTTCTCTTTATCTTGTCTCACGCTAAGCTGAAAGAAACTAACGAAAAAAAACAATGGTTCTTTAATGCTTCAATAAAAGAGCAACTTGAGCGGTGGGGGGGATTTGTCATACAACTACTATTTTTATTATTATTATTTATTCACTTTTGAATTTATTTTTATTTTATTTATCAATTAATAATCTACTAATTATTTTTATTCATTAAGCGCCACTAAAATTTTTTCACTCGGGGCAAGTACCCCTCGGTCCCTTCACTAAGATCATTACTAACTTCTACCAAGCCATCTTTTTTTCTTTGATCTTTTTCGGTGGAAAACCTATTATCCTCAGAGAGGGTGGATATCAAATCCATTCAAAAGTTTATACGCTAAGCTATGTCCCTCAGCCCAGCTTTTCTACGTGCTCGGTTGTTTGTTTCACGGTGTACCCGATTTTTAGCGATTATGGAGGATGAGCAGTCTCATTCTAGGGGACCACCGTAGACAGAATCAAAGTATAATCATCTACTGAACAAGTACTGACAAAACTCTCCAAAAGTGACCCCGCGTACCTCAGCGCCTCTAGACACAAAATGTTGTACTACTTAATTGCTCCGAGCCAAGGTACTTTGCTCCCAGCCAATAAATTATTCCAGCCAATCACCCCAGCCGATATAGCGTGATTCAGGCGACGAGTTACCCGGAAATTTGTATTGAATTGTGTAACTAAGGGTCTTAAAAATAACCTAAGGGTCTGTGTAAATTGTGTAACAAAGGGTCACTTTTTTTGTGTTGGAGAGGATAGGTTTTGTCAGTGCTTGTTCAGTAGATGATTATGCTTTGGACAGAATATAGGGGACTTGATAACAACCGAGGGGACTCGATAACGACACAAAAGAGGAACTGCGCTTTTGGTGTTTCCTGTGGGACGCTCCTAGAATTTTCCCTTAGCATTCGGGAGAACATGGGGCAGTAAAAATCCATACTGATGCATCCGATTTTCCTTGGGGAGGTGTTATAGGTTTCCCTGGGTCGGAAGTAGTAAGCCTGCGGGGGTTTTGGGAAAATTTTGGTTAGAAAAAAATTCCCCTATTTCAGACTCTATTATACCACTTGTGAACTGCTGGTAGTGTATGTGTTTGATTAAATCTCAATAAATTCCCACTTCATACGTCTCTCACTCTTAAAAGAATCCGATTCATCACTTTCAAACTTTGGTAAAAGTCTAATTCATCTATTTGAATCTCTAGTATACCACTTCTGGGCTGGTAGTAGTTTCTATGTCTGACTGAATCTTGATAAATTTCCACTTCATATGTCTATAACTCTAAAAATAATCCGATTCATCTCTCTCGGACTTTGGTAAAAACCCTAATTAACCTATTTGAGACTCTAGTATACCACTTGCGAGCCGGAAGTAGTGTCTTTGTCTGATTCAATCTTAATAAATTTCCAATTCGTATCTTTCTAACACTAAACAGAATCCGATTCATCTTTCTCAGACTTTGTTAAAACCCTAATTCACCTATTTCAGACTCTAGTATACCACTTGTGAGCTGGTAGTAGTATCTGTGTCTGACTGAATCTTGATAAATTCCTACTTCATTTGTCTCTAACTCTACGAAAGAATCTGATTCGTCTCCCTCAGACGTAGGTAAAAACCTAACTCACCTATTTCAGACTTTAGTATACGACTTGTGATCTGGTATTAAAGTCTGTTTCTGACTGAATCTTGACAAAATCCCACTTCATATGTCTCTAACTCTAAAAAGAACCCGATTCATCTCTCTCAGACTTTGGTTAAAACAGAATTTAACATATTTAAGACTTTATTATACCACTTTTGAGCTGGTATTAGTGTCTGTGTATGACTGAATCTTGATAATTTCCCACTTTCTATGTCTCTAACTCTAGAAGTTAATCTGATTCGTGTCTCTCAGACTTAGGTAACAACCTATTTCACCCACTTTCAGATTCTAGTATACCACTTGTGAGCTATTAGTAGTGTCTATGTCTGACTGATTTCTGGTAAATTCCAACTTCATATGTCTGTAACTCTAAAAAGAATCCAATTCATCTCTCTCTGACTTTGGTAAAAACCCAATTCACCTATGACAGACTCTAGTATACCAATCTTGATAAATTCCCAATTCGTATGTCTCTAACTCTAAAAATAATTCGATTCATCTGTCTCAGACTTTGGTATAAGCCTAATTCACCTATTTCAGACTCTAGTGTATCACTTTTGAGGTGGTAGAAATGTGTGTTTCTGACTGAATCTTGTTAATTTCCCACTTCATATCTCTCTAACTAAAAAATAATCCGATTTAGCCCTCTTATACTTTCGTTAAAACATAATTCATCTATTTCAGTTTATAGTATATCAATTGTGAGCTGTTAGTAATGTGTTTGTCTGACTGAATCTTGATAAAATCCCATTTCATTTGTTTCAGGCTCCAAAAACAATCCGATTTATCCCTCTCACACTTTGGTAAAAAGTTAGGTCACTCATTTCAGAATCTAATTTACCTCTTGTGTGCTATTATTAGAGTCTGTGTCTGACTGAATCTTGATAAATTCTCACTTCAAATATCTCTTAGTCTCAGAAGAATCCAATTAATCTCTCTCAGACTTCTGTAAGGACGTAATTAATCTATTTCAGACTCTAGTACACCAATTCTGAATTCGTTTATCCCATTTATCCCTCTTACACTTTCGTTAAAACATAATTCATCTATTTCAGATTCTATTATATCAATTGTGAGCTGTTAGTAGTGTCTTTGTCTGATTCATCTCATTCAGGCTTTGGTAGAAACCTAATTCATTTATTTCACACTCTAGTATGCTATTCGTGAGCAGGTAGCAGTGTTTGCCTCTGATTGAATCTTGATAAATTCCCTAGCATACCACTTTTTGTGAATCTTGATAAATTTCCACTTCATATATCTCCAATTAAAAAAAAAATCCGATTCATCTTTCTCAGACTTTGGTATAGCCCTAATTCACCTATTTTAGAGTTAGTAAACCACTTATGAGCTGGTAGTAGCGTCTATATTGTTGTATTCAATGACAGACGTTTGATTGAATCAGTTTATTGAAGCCAACCGACCTGCAACACAAAACAACAAGCATAAGCACACAGCAAGCAAATACAATGAGAGCATTACAGGCGGCACAAGCATATCATAACAAAGGTAAGCATACAACATCTTCCTTCAAATACAAAATACAAAAACAAATAACAAAACGAAAACAAAACTCTTCTGAAGCATCATAATCACTATCGCAAATAACCATAGTTCCATTTAATTATTAACAGATCGAAAATCTGTCTTGGTTTTATGGGCCTTCCATATCTTGACAAGCGTGGCCCAAATAGAGTCCTGTTCGTATTATAATTCCTATTACTGTACACTGGAACCGGATTCGGAGTTGCAAATGGTGTGGCTGGAACATCAGCATTTCATCAACTCTAAACCTTGGTGGAGTAGCAATAGTTGGACTGGTAGCGTCTAGTTTTTCAGGGGACTCAGTACCCTCAAGTAATGGACCCGGCGCAATGGACTGGCTCTCATCTGAGTCTACAAGTTCGTGTGGAATTTTAATTTCGGTTTCCCCCGATGAAGTGAATCTAGGCTTCAAATGCACGTGACGAGTTTACATGAAATTGTACTTAACAAACGAGTTTACATGAAATTCGATCTTTTTTTTGATTGTTGAAAATCGTCGTTTTTTTTTCAGATGGGTGCAGTCTTGACAGGGCATCAGCTGCTGGGATATATTCGCCTCTAATGTAGTGAACCTCCAAATCATACAGCTGTATCTGAAGCATAATCCTTTGCAGCCTTGGTGGTGCCTGAGACAAAGGCTTTGACAGAATGGTTTCCAAAGGCTTTTGATCTGTGTACAGCTTGACTTTTCGGTCATAAATGTATTGGTGAAATTTCCGACAGCCAAACATGATTGCATACAGCTCCTTCTCGATCTGTGAGTAGCGCTGTTCTGTCTCATTCAATGCTTTTGAGGCAAATGCTACAATCTGTCCGTGAGTTAAAAGCTCTGCCCCAAGGCCATGTTTTGACGCATCTGTTTTCAACTCTACTTCCTTACTTTGAGCATCGAATGCAGCTAGGTTCTGACAAATAGAAACCTTGATCTTCTCCATCTCTGATTTGTGAACATCTGTCCACTGGAATGTATCCTGCTTTCCTAACTCTCTTAATGAGTGGTTCAAAGTCGAGAGATTTGGAATGTAACGAGATAGGAAGTTGACCATTCCTAAAAACGTCATGAGCTCCTCCTTGCTTGTAGGACACGGCATTTCCTTTATAGCTTGAACCTTCCTTGGATCCAGCTTTATGCCTTCAGCTGTGATGACGTGGCCAAAATAAGGGATACTGTGAGCATCAAATATATATTTCTCAGGGTTGAATTTCACTCCTTTCTTTCTGGCCCTCTTTAGCACGCATAAAAGGTTTCTATCATGCTCGTCATCATTACCAGATTCTATTATGTCATCCACAATCACACGTAGACCTTCTAGATTGTTGAACGTTTCCTCCATTTTCTGTTGGAATATGTCCTGAGCACACACAATCCCAAAAGGCATTCTCATGTATCGATATCTTCCAAAGGGTGTATTGAAAGTTGTCATCAATGCCGATGGTTCTGACAGTTTGAGCATCCAATACCCAGACTTGTCATCTAGCTTAGTAAACCTGTTGTGACCATGAAGCCGTGCAGCTATGTCTTCAAAAGTTGGCATGGGGTAATAGGGTCGTTGTATAGCATTATTTAGATCCCTTGGATCGAAACACAAACGCAGAGACCAATCTTGTTTTTCAACGGTGACAATTGAGTTTACCCACTCAGTAGGAGTTGTAACTTTCTGTATAATACCCTGTTTTTCCAGCTGTTCTAACTCACTTTTTAGCTTGTCATGAAGGGTGAATGGTATATGTCTCACTGGATGTACAGTTGGCACAGCATCTGGCTTCAGATGTATGGTGCACTCAGCCTGCAGTTCGCCTATGCCAGTGAAGACGTCAGAAAAGTCTTTTTTTACCTTCTGGATGAACAGCGTTTCATGATTTTGCTCAACAGTTCCTGCCACTTTCACAAGACCCATGTCGACGCATGCTTTATAGCCAAGTATTGGCATGACTTTGATTTTTACAACATAGAATTCATATCTACCTGTGGTAGCCTTGTTGTATGTGCATGACAGCATACATATCCCGATTACTGGGATTCACGGCCCTCCGTATGCAACAAGAATCTGCTTGGTTTCTTTCAATTCAGGTCTAGGGAAATTTTCTGAAACAGATCTACTGGAATGAGATTGGCTTCTGCTCCAGTATCGAGTTCTAACTCGCTTTTTAGCTTTTCATGAAGGGCGAATGGTTACGTCTCACTGGATGTACAGTTGGCACAGCATCTGGCTTCAGATGTATAATGCACTCAGCCTGCAGTTCGCCTATGCCAGTGAAGACGTCCGCAAAGTCTTTTTTTACCTTCGGGATGAACAGCGTTTCATGATTTTGCTCAACAATTCCTGCCACTTTCACAAGGCCCATGTCGACGCATGCTTCATAGCCAAGTATTGGCATCGCTTCGGTTTTTACAACAAAGAATTCATATCTACCTCTGGTAGCCTTGTTGTATGTGCATGACAGCATACATATCCTGATTACTGGGATTCTCGTAACTCCGTATGCAACAAGAATCTGCTTGGTCTCTTTCAATTCAGATCTAGGGACAATTTTCTGAAACAGATCTACTGGAATGACATTGGCTTCTGCTCCAGTATCGATTTTGAACTTGATCTTCGATTTCTTTTTGTTCACGATGATTTCTGCAGTCGGTTGGCTTCCTTTTATATTTCCAACGGATCCCGCAAAGAGTGTATTGATGAATACTTGGTCGATCTGAGCTGCATTTCCACTTTCAACAGCATGCACTGGTTTGCTTCTGCAAACTCTGGCAAAGTGATTTGAGCGTCCACAACTTGAACAAATTTTTCCTTTTTCTGGGCACCTGTGATTTGGATCATATTGCCCTCCACAGAAGTAACACTGTTTAGGCTGTGAAGCATATGCTGACTGGTGTTGCTTCCTTTTATGTAGACTATCGATCTCTTGTTTGATCTTCACATCTTTTGAAAAATCTGCCCTTGTTGCGAGCTGTGCCTGGGTTGTCTCACGGGCTCTAACGATTTCTATGGCTTTTGAAAGTACTAATGTACCACCTTCTGACAAATGTTTCTCCCGAAATTTTTGGTGATAAGATTCCACAAACAATTCTGTCTCTCACCATATCATTAATGGATGTTACTGGATAATCAAAGTCCTTAACCAACACGCGTATGGCTGTTATATACTGTTCCACTGATTCATGCACAGTTTGGTCTCGTTTCTGAAACTAGTACCGGGCAAAGACTGGGTTGACAGATGGTGAAATATGTTCCTTGAACTTTTCTATGTAGCAAGTAATTTTATCTGTCTCTTCTGCTTGCAATGTCCAAGTACTGTATACATCTCGACCTTTTTCAACGAGGTGAAGGCGTAGAGTTGCCAACCGACCTGTAACACAAAACAACAAGCATAAGCACACAGCATGCAAATACAATGAGAGCATTACAGGTGGCACAAGCATATCATAACAAAGGTAAGCATACAACATATATGTGACTGAATCTTGCTATATTCCAGCTTCAAATATCCCTAAGTCTAAAAGATTCTGATTCATTTTTCTCAGACTTTGGTAAAACCTAATTCACTTACTTCAGACTCTCGTATACCACTTTTAAGCTAGTAATAGTGTCTGTGTCTGACTGAATCTTGTTAAATTCCCACTTCGTGTGTCTCTAACTCTAAAAACAACTCCAATTCATCTCTCTCAGGCTTTGTTAAAAGTCTAATTCACATATCTTAGACTCTAGTATATCACATGTGAGCTGGTATTAGTTTCTGTGTCTAACTAAATTCTTATAAATGCCCACTTCATATGTCTTTAACTCTAAGAATAATCCGATTCATCTCTTTCAGACTTTGGTAGAAACATAATTCACGTATTTTAGACTTTATTATATCACTTATGAGTTTGTACTAGTGTCTTTTTCTAACTGAATCTTGATAAATTCCCACTTCATATGTCTCTAAATTTAAAAACAAACCGATTCATCTCTCTCAGACTTCGGTAAAGACCTATTTCATCTATTTCAGACTCTAGTACACCAATTGTGGGTTGGCAGTGTTTGTATCTGACTGAATCTTGATAAATCCCAACTTCATTTGTCTCTAACTCTACAAAAGAATCTGATTCGTCTCTCTCAGACCTCGGTAAAAGCCTAATTCACCTATTTCAAACTCTAGTGTACCACTTGTGAGCTGGTAGTAGTGTATGTGTCTGTCTGAATCTTGATAAATTCTTAATTCAGATGTCTCAAACTCCAGAAATAATCATCAATTCATCTCTCTCAGACTTTGGTAAAATCTTAATTCACTTATTTCAGACTCTAGTATACTGCTTGTGAGCTGGCAGTAGAGTCTGTGTCTGACTGAATCTTGATAAATTTTCAGCTTCAAATATCGCACTAAAAAAATAATCCAATTCATCTCTCTAAGACACTGTTAAAAACCTAATTAACCTATTTCAGACTCTAGTGTGCCTCATTGGCGCTGGTAGTAGTGTCTGTGTCTGACTGAATCTCGATAAATTCCCACTTTATATGTTTCTAACTTTAAATACAATCCGATTCATCTCTCTCCGACTTTAGTAAGAACTTTAGACTCTAGTATACAATGTGTGAGCTGGTAGCAGCGTCTCTGTCTTACTGGATCTTGATAATTTCCACTTCATATGTCTGTAACTCTAAAAAGAATCTGATTCATCTCTGTTAGACATTGGTAAAAACCTAATTCACCTATTTCAGACTCTAGTATACAGTTGTGAGCTGGTAATAGTTTCTGTGTCTGACTGAATCTTGATTAACTCTCATCTCATAGGTCTCCAACTCTACGAAGAATCCAATTCATATCTCTCAGACTTTGGTAAAAACCCCAATTAACCTATTTCAGACTCTAATATACCACTTGCGGGCTGGTAGTAATGTCTTTGTCTGACTGAATCTTGATAAATTCCCACTTTATACCTTTCTAATTCTAGAAAGAATCTGATTCATCTCTCTCAGACTTTGGTAAAACCCTAATTCACCTATTTCAGACTTTAGTATACCTCTGTGAGCTGGTAGTAGTGTATGTATCTAACTGAATCTTGCTAAATTCCTAATTCATGGGGCACTAACACTAAAAAGAATCCGATTCATCTCTTTTAGACTTTAGTAAAAACTAATTCACCTATTTCGGACTCTAGTATAACACTTGTGAGTTGGTAGTAGTGTCTGTGTCTGACTGAATCTTGATAAATTCCCCCTTCTTTTGTCTCTAACTCTAAACAGAATCTGATTAATCTCTCTCACACTTTAGTAAAAATCTAATTCACCTATTTCAGACTCAAGTACGTCACTTTTGAGCTGGTGTAGTGACTGTGTCTGACTGAATCTTGTTAGATTCCCACTTAATTTGTTTCGAACTCCAGAAAGAGTTCGATTCATCTCTCTCAGACTTTGGTAAAAACGTAATTCTCTTATTTCAGGCTCTAGTATACCATTTGTGAGCTGGTAGTGATGTCCTTTTCTGACTGAGTCTTGATAATTGATAATTCTGACTTATTTCAGACTCTAGTATACCACTTTTGATCTGACAGTATCGGTGTCTCATTAAATCTTGATAAATTTCCACTTTATGTGTCTCTAACTCTAAAAAGAATCTGCTTCATTCTTCTCAGACTTTGGTATAAATCCAATTCAACTATTTTAGACTTTAACATACCCCTTATGAGCTGCTAGTAGTGTCTCTTTGTGACTGAATCTTGACAAATTTTTACTTCATATGTCTCTAATTCCAAAAAGAATCCGATACATCTCTCTCAGACTTTGGTGAAAACATAATTCACTTATTTCAGACTCTAGTATACCGCTACTGAGCTGCTAATAGTGGCTTTGTCAGATTGAAACCTGATAAATTCCCACTACATATGTCTCTAACTCTAAAAAGAATCCGATTCATCTCTCTCAGACTTTGGTAAAAAACCTAATTGATCCATTTCAGACTCTAGTATACAACTTGTGAGCTGGTAGTAGTGTTTTTGTCTGACTGAATCTTAATAAATTCCCACTTCTTATGTCTGTAACTCTAAAAAGAATCCGATTCGTGTCTCTCAGACTTTGGTAAAAACCAAATTCACCTACTTCAGACTCTATTATATCACTTGTGAGTTGATAGTAGTGTCTTGTTCTGACGGAATGTTGATAGATTCCCACTTCATTTGTCTCTAACTCTAAAAAGAATCCGATCCATATCTCTTAGACTTTAGTAAAAACCTAATCACTTATTTCAGACTCTAGTATACCATTTGTGAGCTGGTAGTAGTGTCTGTGTCTGAATGAATCTTAATAAATGTCCCTCTCTCATCACTCTCAGACTTTTTATAAGCCTAATTCACCTATTTTAGTCCCTAGTATACCACCTTTAAGTTGGTAGAAATGTCTGTTTCTGACTGAACCTTGTTAATTTCCCAATTCAAAAATCTCAAGCTCTAAAAGTAATCCGATTCATATCTCTCGGAATTTGCTAAAAACTTTTACTCCTATTTCAGACTCTAGTGCACCACTTGTTAGCTGTTCGTAGTGTCTGTGTCTGACTGAATCTTTATAAATTCCCAATTCAAATGTCTCAAACTCTAAAAATATTCCGATTTATATCCTTCAGACTTTTCTAATTCACTTATTACAGACTCTAGTATACCACTTGTGAGCTGGTAGTAGAGTCTTTGTCTGACTGAATCAGATTTGCCTGACTTAATTAACTCTCACTTCATATGTCTCCAACTCTACGAAGAATCCGATTCATCTCTTTCAGACTTTGGTAAAAACCCTAATTAACCTGTTTCAGACTTTAACATAACACTTGCTAGGCGACAGTAGTGGGTTTTTCTGACTGAATCTTGATAAATTCCCACTTTGTATCTTTCTAACTCTAAAAAGAATCCGATTTATCTCTCTCAAACTTCGGTAAAACCCTAATTCAGCTTTTTTAGACTCTAGCATGCCACTTGTGAGCTGGTAGTAGTATCTGTGTCTGACTGAATCTTGATAATATCCCACTTCATGTATCTCTAACTATGAAAAGAATCCAATTCATCTTTCTAAGACTTTGTTAAAAACCTAATTTACCTATTTCAGACTCTAGTGAGCCACATGTGAGCTGGCAGTAGTATCTGTGTCTGACTGAATCTTGATAAAATCCCACTTCATATGTTTCTAACTTTAAAAAGAATCCGATTCATCACTCTTCGACTTTGGTAAAAACCTAATTCACCTATTTTAGACTCTAGTATACACTTGTGAGCTGGGAGTAGTTTCTGTGTTTTACTGAATATTGATTAACTCTCACTTCATATGTCTCCAACTCTATGAAGAATCCGATTCATCTCTCTCAGACTTTGGTAAAAATCCGAATTAACCTATTTAACTTGCAAGCTGATGGTAGTGTTTTTGTCTGACTGAATCTCGATAAATTCCCACTTTATATCTTTCTAATTCTAAAAAGAATCCAANTCGATAAATTCCCACTTTATATCTTTCTAATTCTAAAAAGAATCCAACTCACCTCTCTCAGACTTTGGCATAACCCTAATTCACCTATATCAGACTTTAAAAACGAATAGTCTAAGGGTTTTTAAAACGAATTTAGCCATAGTTTAACAGATCATACATCAAATGTGGATTGATCCCAAAGAAAGAGCCCTTACCGGGTTTAACATATAAGTAAGGGAAAGGTAAGGAAGAGTGTCATAGTTTGCTATTCTAAAACCCTGTCTAAATTATGGCTTTTCCAGGCCAAGGCGGCGGAATATAACCAGCTTTTAATTCGTCGAAAAACATACTTTTCTGAAAAAAGCCACTTCAAATGCGCCTGAATTGCCTTTTGAGCCTTATAAAGAACCAATGGAGACTGGGGCTGCATAAAAGTAAAAAATTACGGCCTGAACAGCCTGAAAAAATCCATAACATTTTTGCCTGAAAAGCCATAATGAAGACTCAGCCGAAGATGACTAGGCAACGTTTTAAGGATAAAGGATGACATAACTTCAACGTTGCGCTTTTTGGCCATCCGCGTGGAGCCAATCGAAAGGAGATTATCTTAGAATGAGGTAGTAACATGTTATAATGAAGATTTGGGGAACTTTACGGAAAAAGGCAACGAAAGGTACTTTGAATAGATTGGGTTGAGGCGGTGTTGGCGTAGCTTTGTTGCCCTCAGATAGTTTTGTGTTACAGTGACTTGTTAGCACTAGTAACAGTGATAGGTAAGGATTATGGTAGTGACACATTTCGATCCTTTTTCCCACTATGCTATTCAAAAACGAATTAGTTTGCATTTATTTCTAAATTAGCCTTTTTGTTGCTATACCAGATGGAAAAAAGCGTTAAAAAATTTATAAGCTAAAAGATACCCATTTATGGGTTCTAATTAAAAGCGGGTTTTTAGTACTCAGACCATTGCTCCTTCGAATCTTAAATCGAGGCAGAAGTTTGTATTTCCAGGACCCAAATGCAGCTAAAGTCGTAATAGCAGCTTGCTAATTCCTGGTACACTTTAAAAATTCAATAATATTTTTATGCCAAAGTTTGAATTTGTTGTCCCAATTCTGTAAGAACGACTGGTCAAACACAAGCGCCGTGCAATTAGAAGAAGATAGCGAATGGATCTCGGGTTGAAGGAGAGGGCGGCTCCTTTCCTTTTTTATACGGAGTAGTGCCTATCAGAATTAAGATAGCCTGGGTCATGTTATTATAAACGAACAGATGTAAATAAAAACATTTTTTTTTCAAATGAAGCTAAATAGCGACACTAAAAGTTTTTAACAAAAATAACTACGCATGTGAAAGGGTTCTCCTCTCTTCACATCTACTCTTTATACCAAAGTTTGAATTTTTTGTTCCAATTCTATAAGATCGACTGCTCAAACACAGGGCTGTGCAATAAGAATAAGAGAACGTTTGGAGCTTGGCTTGAACGAGAGGGAAGTTCCTCTCATCTTACATTCGAAATTCATAATATTCGCTCTAAGTTTTAATATTACTCATTAATCTTCTTCGAAAAACTTGTTTTTTTTTCATTCTTAAATTTGACAAGAAAGGATAACAATACGAATGGAGCAACATTTTAATTACAATTTACAAACAATTAATTTA